>OX375868.1:11010995-11103032 GCA_947359475.1 Heligmosomoides polygyrus bakeri
TCGAGGTTCTCGGACTGGGCGCCGTCCAGACCATCCAAACCTTCAATCTTCCGGAGTCGGCTAATTGGTATTCTAGCCCTGTCTAGCAAGGACAAAACACTGACTTATCCATAACCGCTATTCATAGTATGGACCAGGAATAAATTCAAATCTTTTCAACGATATCTCGCAGAAGTAATATGCATGGCGCGTCCCAGTTAGGAATTTTCATCTATTATGCATCCTCTTCTTTGATGTGGCCAAATAAGGTCAATTGTCGGCAGTTCTCGGTAGATAAAGAAAAAATTTGTTAGCCCTTATTAGAATATTTGAAAAAACAAAAAGTAAATATAAAATAATGTACAGTAGAATAATATATCTATGGTGTTATAAGCTTCTCGGTCTACAGAATATTCTCTAAGGAGGAGCTACTGTGAACGCGCTGGCATTAGATCCGCGCGCCTAAGTGTCCTTTGGGCGTAATTAGTGGAGACGTCGCTCGCTAATGAGTATCCCCGGGCGCTTTCGAAAAAATAGCGGTAAAAAATGGAGCAGCGAAAAATATTTTTGCGGCACTGGGTAGATCTCGTCGAGGAGATCACAACGTTGTGTGAGTTTTTCAAAAAGGATGAAGATCAAGAGGTCTACAGCAAAAGAACAGAAAGAACGCGGAAAACGCGCCTACCGCGCCCTTTTTCCAATCCTTATGGTGGGTATTGTATGTAATTTTCTGCGTAACACTTTATGTGGACCACCCTGAATTCGGTAGGCTTCGGCGCAGTTGGGCGGAGGGCTGGCATAAATATTACTTAGACGGCCTGAAGGCAGGAAATCAACCTCACTGGCTTGGCCTGTATGTGTGTGTCTTCCTCTGCCAACCCCACCTCATTAACAGTCTATGAACGTTGGATGTACGACTTATTCTAAGAACTGCCTCACCGCGTCTCTAGGCACAGTTACAAAGAAGTCTGACCTCACCTCCTCCAATGACCGCAGCATTCCAGACATCGATGGGTTTGGAGTTGTGCCAGTCGCTTCCATTCGGTAGCCGCCACTGAATACACTCTCATAGTAAAGCGATTGACCATGAGTATTAATTGGATTGGCATCCGGCTCAAACATCGATTAGGTCGCACCAGGGGTGGGCGGAATTTCTGTCTTCTGGTTTCTGATTTTCTAGCCATTTTGGACAAAATTTCTCTGTTTTCTGAAAAAATGACATTAGAATACAAAAAACAGCATATCATAGAAAAATTCCCATAGGTATCCGACCATCAGAATTTAATCAGCATCATCACGTCGCAGCCTATACAGCAAAAAAAAGGTTTTTGGACTATTATATATTCGAGAAGTGCTATTGCTTTTCACTGAAAGTCGCGCCATGCACTCGTCATGTGCGTAGTTTCGCTTGACTGATGATGTAAGTGCCCTGTCACATAGTTCTTCCGTATTAGATTCTAAATCAAATTTTTCTTCCATTTGTTTGCTATTAGGGTGGGCCAAAATTAATGAGACAAATTTAGCCAATTTCTTTATCTCTTTATAACTCAATTACAACTCAACGGTGCTAAGGAATGTATTCGCCATTAAGGTCAATGACCTTGCTGCCATCGACCAGCCAACTTCCTGATCCCATCCTTCCAGAACTTCTTGGGCCTGGTGCTGATCCACTGCTCGTTATGGTTGTCGAGGTCTGCTTGGGTCCTTGTGTCCCTTCCGACCATGAAGTCCTATAGGCTCAAGAAGTAGTGGTACTCGCATGGAGAGATGTCCGGCGAATACGGTGGGTGAGGCATGTGAACGTAGCCCAGCTGAGCAAGCTTATCCGTGGTCACTTTTGCCCGATAGGGTGCGGCGTTGTCGAAGAGGAGGATCTTCTTGAAGCGCTGAGACCGAATAAGTGCGAGTCGTCGGTCCATCTCTTCTATTTCGTTCACCATGGTCTTGGAGTCAATCGTCGTACTTTTGGGAAACAGCTTCCAGTATACCGGTCCATGGGCGCAGACTCAAAGGCTCAGAAGGTGCTTCTCGCCGTGAACATCCCGCCGGACGAAGGTCGGTAACAGGTCACCAGGCCTCACCCAGACTTGCTGCTTGACAGGGTTAAGGTAGAAGACGTAGTTCTCATCTTGCGTGACTATTGAGTCCAGGCTGCTCGGGGTTAGGAATTGGGAGAGATTTGCGCGACACAGGTCGACTCGTCAGGCTGGGGTTTCGGCATGAGACAGACGGGTTCTGGCATGCTTCTGGAAACGGCGAAAGTGGTCACTTCTCAGGTGGCCTTCAGTAAGTAGCAAACGAACACACAAATACGAGAAGCACGAAACCGGACTTCAGTCACGACATATATAGGCACGGTATGGAGAGTCTCATTACTTTTGGCGCACCCTAATATTGGTAAGAATTTGATGAAATGATTGTTTAGAACCTTGGTCAGATCTATTGCAGTGTGTAGACTAGCAAGTTGGGTAGCCACGTTGTTTTTCGATTAAGGGGCAGTTTTTGGATCAGGGTGACATCGTGCGCCTTGAAACACTGATAGCTTACCTGCGACGCCTTTTGGTACGCTTTCATCATGTATTCCTTTATTTCGTCTGGTATTGACCTTGAATCCATGACCATTATAAGAAAATTCTATTCTAGTGCACGTTGCGCACCTGCAATCTGAAAACATCTAACAATTTCCCATTTCTTCAAGGTACTTCGTTAATTCTATCTAGATCGCTTGAAAATATCGGTTGTTTTAGGCTAACCATCGACTAAAAGGACTATGAAAAAATTTGGTGCTTTCTCTAGTATGACCGCAGTAAATAATGAGTTCGATCTCCGAATTTCGGCGAAATATTTTCGGAAGCCGCTATCGTCACCTCATGAAGAAAACTGGAGCAAAAAACAACAATGAACGGAAATCGCACCAAGACGGCTTCTACGGAGTAAAGGCCCTCAAGGCAATTCAAAATAGAGTTGGTAAAGTTCCAAGTCGAGCCTGACGCCCTTCTGGGAGCCGAACTAACTGGTATCAGAGAGGCCACTGTCAGCGGAAGGGGCGGCCGACTTGCAGTGACAGCGATTGCGTTTATCGATTCTATGACTACAGTGTAGCGGGAGAGGCAGCTCCAGAAGAGTCAAGACTTACCCTTCGTTCGGACAGCTTTAGATTTTGAAAGGTAGATGCGTTTGGGCGTGAAACTTGCATCGTAGGAAAGAGTTCATAGAGGGAAATGTGTGGTTGTATAAAATTACTTCGATCATTATTATTTTGCCATTTTTCATTAACCCAAATAGCACTGCAGAATTTTCAAGTATTACTTTCTTCTTGTAATCCTTATATCTTCGGAAATTTTCACCATATGTAAGCATCTGTTTTTCCCTGCTTGCTTGTCTCGTCTCTATCCAGCAATATACAGGGTGTCTCAAAAAATGTATACCGACTGTTTGGAAGATGATAACTTTGCTCACAGTAAAGAAGCGTAGAAGAGTGGCAAGACTGAGCAGATATTTAGATGGTGAAAATGGATGAAAACACTGTTGGTCTCTCTAAACCATAGACTCACGAACAATAGTACATTTAGAAAGCTTTATATTTTATGCAAACACGACCATTTAACCAATTTTGAGTCGTTGAGTGTCAGATGTGAATCTATGTCGCCTTCGTTTTTTCGCAAGTAATTCCTGACAGCTCCTCTCCGGAAATTGACCCGACATCCATCGTCCACTTACGATCCTTGCAATAGATTGAGAAGCTTCTCTTAAACATTTCCGAAGTAACTGAAAAAAAACATATCTAATCGTTTCTGCTGAAGGTCACCAAGACCGTCTCTTTTCTTCCCTTTTCTTCTTTCTTCTCTGCTCTATATCGCACAGTGTAAATAGCGAATCTAGCTCCAACTACCTTTTTTAGATACCTGTCTTCACAAAAAATAAAGGATAAGGACGGCGTTAGTCACTCCATTTATGGGAATGACGCCACTCATTCTATCTTAACGAGATGTCGCGGAAACAACTCCGATGAGTATTTGGCCTATAGTCAATCCAGGGTGACCAACCGATGGACAAGTCAGCCTTACATTCCGAGACAAGTCTGGCACCACTTCGCTCACCCCGGAGATGGGACGCTAGGTAGAATTGGACGGAAAACCCGAATCCAACATCTTGATTCGTAGTATAGACGACAGCACGGTACGGAATTCAGAATTTCAAGGCTAGTCAACCTACACATAAATATGGCTCACAAAGCCAAATATCTACTAGCACGATTCTGGTGACCACACCCCTGAATGGTTACCGTACACCGATTAGTGATGGAGCGCGGAAACTTTCGGGCAGCCTGACCTTTAGCCGCTGCCCTCGACATTTCGTCACTTAAGCCCTCCGCACACTTTTGCGGCAACGCGGCAGCCCTATCTTTAAGCATGGGGCAGAGACGCAGAATCGCCGCGCGAGGCAGAACTACCTCAGCCCGGGCTGTCGCCTACGCGGCAGACGCGGTAGCAGCGGCAGTAATCCTTCAAGGCATTGTTGCCGCATTGCCGCGTTGGCGACTGAGCGAGCGTGAGGAGTGCCACGTGAACTCTAACACGTGGCTGTTCTGACCTCTGCCGCGTACGCGGCTGCCGCAAAAGTGTGCGAAGAGCTTTAGGCCCTGTTCATACTTCGCGACAAGAGCGACTCGTCGCCCGTGCAACATCAAATCAACGGACGTGCAACATTAAAACCGAGCGCGCGCCATCGAAAAGTGTTTAAGGCCCCCGCAGACTTCTGCGGCGTTGCCGCTGCCCTATCCTTCATCGTAGGGCAGGGACGCGGAGCTCGCCGTCCAGCAGCGCCGTCCAGCGGCGCCGCTGGAGCGGCACCACCGAAAATGATTTGAATCATACGAGACGCCACCATTCCAGCGGCGCCGGGAGAGTCTGTCCGCGCTCGGCCCTTTCGCGGCGGGGATCCAGAGCGGAAACGGGCGCGTCACCAGTTGGTCCCGACTAGAAAGACTATAGTACCTCGCCGTCGCCGCTGGCCGGCCGGCAGCCGCCGTTGAGCGGCGTAAGGCGTCTTTTATACTCGCGCCGCTTGACATAACTATCGATTTTTTGCGCCGCCCGGCGCCGCCGCATCGCATTCATACTCAGCCGCCTCAAAACACCACATTTGACGGAATTTCGGGTTACGGTATTCGGCGAATCGCGTCGCTAGAGGGAAGGACGCGGCGCGGCGCGATCAGCTGCGGCAGACTCAATGTGGAGTGGAAGATTCACCACCGAGATGAGTCATTTTGCTATGTCCTCATTGTTTTGGCTCTTCCACTAACAAAACAAAGAAGGTGTAGCAAAATTATGGCACTATTGTACTTTCAGGACTCCAGAGGTCGATGAGAGATCGAAAAGGTTTCTTTGACCAAGCTTCTCCTGGGGAAAGGGGGGGGGTTATTTAGGTTGCTGATCACAAATCTGACATCCGTTTTCGGCGACCATTAGCTTAGCCACCCGTACCTTTCATAACCTAGGAAGTGAATGGAGATCTGTAGACATTCACGAAGTTTTACCTACTACGCTAAAGATATGTTTAGTGAACAATGACCTCGGAATGGCAATATTAGTGAGAATTCTGAGCGATTCTCGACAATGAGTACCTTCCAGGAATTTTACTTTTGAACCCGCCATGTTGCAAAATAAAGAGTCGTTCGGGACATTTGCATTGCAGGGGACTCGACTCAATACCACACTCACCAATTTCAACCGTAGGTTGAGCAGACGACTTCGACTCCAGCTTTAAGAGAGGATTCGTCACTCCCCACAGGAATCCCACCACTAAGATTAGCAAGATTCATTCAGCTGATCGGCCAGACGAATCCTTTCTGTTTCGGTCCTTCAGTGACTCATGGACCGTCTCCTCCGTCGTAGTTTATGGCGCAGAGAACGCAGTACGTAGGTGCGTAGAAGTTGGTCGCCGCGCGTCGTTGACGCTACCCTTTTTAACCATAATCGCGCAGCGGCGCGACTGGCCGAGTATAAAGTATGAAAGGCGGGAGTATAAAAGGCGCCTAAAGCCCTACGCACACTTTTGCGGCAACGCGGCAGCCCTATCTTTAAGCATGGGGCAGAGACGCAGAGTCGCCGGGCGAGACAAAACTAGCCTCGCGCAGCCTGCCGCTGATGTGCCGCCTACGCGGCAGATGCGGCAGTAATCCTTCAAGGCATTGTTGCCACATTGCCGCGTTGGTGATTGAGCGAGCGGGAGGAGTGCCGCGTGAACTCTAGCACGCGGCTGTTCTGGCCTCTGCCGCGTACGCGGCTGCCGCAAAAGTGTGCGGAGGGCTTAACTCATCGATTTCGCCCGCCGCCGCCCGCCGTTGGCCGCAGAAGTCTGCGGGGGCCTTTAGACTTGAGCGCCGACGCTATCGCCCCAGTTGCTGCTATCGCCTGTCCATAATTCCGCGCGCTGCGCTCTCGTCGCTCTTGTCGCAGCTGTCGCGAAGTATGAACAAGTCCTTATTCAACATGGCCTATCTAATGAAGCGGTTTTACTGCTGTTGTTTCCATAATTCAACTTAGTTCGTGGGGTTTAGTTAGGAAATGACAATTTGTTTGCAGAACTAGGCAAGGAAAGAGACTCCAGGGTGTGGTGCATCCAAGCTGCTCGTGTGAAAACTGCTTTCGTCGCTCAGGGAGAGGCAGAAAACGCCTGAAATTTGTGTAGATATCAAAACCCCTCAAATCTCAAGCAGTCAGTTGAAATGCAAAAATGCCACAACGCAGGAGGACCGAACTCACACCCCCTTGTACGAGATAACACCACTATCCACTCGCCCCAGACCGTCTGCAGGGAGTACCATCGCATGCGTACAAGAGACCGCAGCGCACAGTTTCCACGCCCCATCGCTAATCGGTATACGGTAACCATTCGGGGGTGTGTTCGCCAGAATCGTATTGTACAAATATGTTGCCTATAGAACAAATTGCTTGTCTAGGTGGCAAAGTCGTATGCAGCTATGGCTCCTCGAGCACATGTCGTAAAAATCGACAGAATTTGCCACACGAACACGAACTATGAGATTTATAAGAATTTTGGGACTGATCCTAATCATAGAGGGATACGTAGTAATTGCCTCTCTAATCTTGCTTGCACTTCTCCGAAAGCTTCAGCTGCTGTCTCAAGATGCTTTTATTTTAGAAGGGGTTGCGTGGCACAGAGTGACATACGAAACTGACACTTTACGGTTGCTCCCTCCCGACTGGGATAGAATTGTATTTTAAAAGAGGAATACAAAAAGAAAATAAAACCGCAATAGCAGACGTACTACCCCTCAGGATTCCACCGTGTTTAACTCGGATGCTGATTTTAGCTGAAGGATCACACTCCAGGACGCCGACGCATTTATCTCCTTCTTCCTTGGCAGTAAATTCCTGTAAAAAATCAGCCTCTGTACCGAGCCGTTTGATAAATTTCCTATAGTCTGTTGAAAAAAAGCTCTGCACGCCTTAATTAAACGTCAACAACCTTGTCCATTATATATGTATGGAAAACCCACATTTCCTGTGTTTTGGCATTCTGAATCAGGAAAGCACAGGCTGCTATCGTAGAGATTAGAGTCGCACTCGCAAGCTGAGAAAAAAAACGGTAGAATTATCAGAATTTCACTTTAAAATAAAGTTGTATGTCATAAAAAATATCTTCAAATTTCTCAAAATATTATTCAGTTGCCTTCCACCTTCAGCAACGATTGCGCAAAACTAAACAATATAGCGAAATTAAAACGCTAGAGTATGACGATTCTCAGAATAGGTTTCATTGTAGTTGGCAAACATAGCTTTTATATCTTTTTTAAATGCACAAAAGCTGGCGAAGAAAGTGTACAGGTAGCCACGACCTGACAAAACACATACACTTACAAGGAAAGGTTCCCAACTCATGGTGAGCTTTTCTGATGCTATTAGGGTGTCCCATAATTTTCTGGGCTATCATACCATCTTTATTAAAAGTTATTACAGCAACATAATGATCAAGGGTAGTCAATCGATATATTCTCCATCTGTGGCCACTACCTTTCTCCAACGATTGGGCAGAGAGTTGATTGCATTCTATCAGAAAGAAGCTGGCCTGCTGCCGATCCATTCGTCGATTGCGCACTGAACCTCTTGACGTTACGAGCATCGTTTGTTCATGGAAAAAAGGAGCAAGACCTCTAAATGCAGCATAGCCACAAGGGCTGATATCTGATGAATACGCAGGATGTGCCGCAATTTAAATAGGCTCCTTCCCTACCGTCTCCTGCGTTCGTTTCGCTCGATGCGGTCGTGCATTATCTACTAACACCGAACAGTACCGAATCTCGGGTACTTCTCAAGCAGCTTACGCTTCGTCTCCAGCATATCTTCAATGTACAAGTTTGCTGTAATCGCCTGCCCATCCGGCAAAAGCGAGTAGTGCAGGACTTCCCGACTCGTGAACCAAAATGAAAACAAAATCTTCTTCCCATGTGGGGACGGCTTCGGAATTCGTTCTGGTCTTGCATGCTTCAGAAGCCATTCGATCACCCGTGTGGTGTTATCGTACATGCACCACTTCTCGTCCTGTGCCACAATCGTGCTCAACCACGCAGTCATTCTTGCGCGGTTGAGATTATTCTGACAGGTGACCATTCACTCTCGCCTCTGAGACGGAGACAGTGCATGCGGGATCCATCCCGGCAAGACTGCCCTTCTTCCGCTTTGTTTCAGGTAACGATGAATAGTGCCACGTGGAGTATTGATAGCCTTCGATATCGTCCTTACGCTTCTGGCAATTTGCCTCCTGACTGCTGCACGCACTCGTCGTTCATTCGGTCCGATCGCTCTTCCAGTATGCTTCTTGTCCGTAATGCTGTACATTCCCTTCCGGAAACGATTGGGCCAAGTTTCGCACGTAAACTTGCTGCAGACGTCAGGACCTAACAAAGCAACGATAGCATTGTGAGCAGCGTACGCAGACTGTCCAGAACGGAAGTGATGAAGAAGCAAGTCGCGATACGTCGATTTCTGCTTCATTTTTGAGAAATTGCCAAAGTGCGGGCAGCAGGCCGATAGAGGTAATCGATATGCTATTGAGAAACATATTCGAATCGCCTTCTTATGCCAAGAGAACATCCCGTTTGGATTTTGTATAAAGAAGTTATAACGCGCCAAACACTTATGGTTCAAATAGCCCAGAAAATTATGGGACACCCTAATATTTTGACCGGTTGTAGTGCCCTGAGAGCGAAGTGCAGAACCACAGTCAGTTTTTGCTGAACGCTTTTTTAAAGGCCTGAAAAGGAGGTCTGAAGGCGAGCGCGCAACTATCATCAACCCCTACGGCACCCAACGAGGTGTGCCTCGGCGGCGCATTCGGCAGGAGGGCGGCCTCGTAGGGGCGCACGGAGGTGGTTTTCAGTTCGAGTCCGCGTGGTGCCGATGCTTTTGCACATATTAGTCTGTTGTTATTACGCTTTCTCATGATCACAGGAGGCAATTTTGGACTATCAATGCTTGCAACAAACCAAGGCTGTCTAGTTGCGCCCTCATGTGTGCTAGTTATTCACTATCTACACCTGCACCACCACTATATCATACCGTATCACCAACGATACTGTAATCGTAATTGCACACAAATACGCTTATCTTACTGTTGAATATTATGGACCCGGGCCATATCGGTACATAAGTGTGCTAAAAATGCCGTTTTCACCTGAACCTGTTGTCGGCCGACCACTTTCCACCTTCACACCGGATTTCACTTCTCCGACAAGAAGATAGATTGCGGTTGCGGACGCCATGAAAGGACTCCTCCTGGACGCCATTTACGGAGATATCGACTGTCAGAAAGAAGAGGCGGTACACGTTAGAAGTAGTATAATGGAAATGGAACCTTTCTACACGTATCATCTAGTTGGTTTCATAAGTGCGTTTCGATGAGGAGGTGAATGTGATTGCAGATTATAAAGTAGACCCACCGACAGTTCTGCGCTCCGGTGTTTCGGCCGTGTCTGTCTTACGCGTGGCTGGCAGTTGGCTACGTTGATGTCCGCCCATGACCCTTCTCTACACCCACAGATTACGCGTTCAACGAAGAAGAACTGGTCATTCCTTGCCAGGGAGAAGATTGTTCCTTACTGGCTTTTGTAAGATGCTGCTGATGTGACCAACGCTTGTGTTTTACTTGCTTCATAGTTTTGTACCATAGCTGTTGGCTAAAAGGGAAATAGTAATATAAGACTTTTATTTTAATAATATAAAAGACTTTTTATTCACAGAGAAACGATATGGCGCAGATATAAATAGTTGAAAAACTAGCACATCTGAAGGCGCAATTAGACAGCCTTGGTTTGTTGTAAGTATTGATGGTTTTAAATTGCCTCCTGTGATCATGACAAAGTGTAATAACAACAAACTAAAACGTGCAAAAATATTGGCAGCACTCGGACTTGAACTGAAATGCCCTCCGGTGTGCTCCTACGAGGCGGCGCTCCTACCGAATGCGCCACCGAGGCACATCTCCTGGGTGTCGTAGAGGTTGATGAGTGTTGCGCACAGCCTTCTGACCTCCTTTTCAGGCCTTTAAAAAGCGTTCAGCAAAAACTGGCTGTGGTTCTGAACTCCACTCACAGGGCTTTACATCCTATCAACATAGCATTGCAAAAGCTCACCATGAGTTTTCCTTGTTAGGTATGCTACGTCCACTGGCGATTGATGGGAACTCGTAGGAGTTGCCGGAGACGGGAGTGCCAACATCTCATCTACAGCAGACTGGGTTAAACTAGGTGTTAGGTGGTGGTGCAGACGAGCGGATATGTAGCCGCACGGGACAGTGACCTCCCCCAAAAAATAGAAGCCTCATACGAATGAAGTACAGTTTCCGAAAAGTCATTTAGACAACCAAGAATCGGATTCATCCACGATTAAACCCGCGGGTAAGCGTTAGAGATACCCACGGTGAAGCATTTAGCCTTATCCCTTACCTTATCTGCCCCCTATAGCCGGCATACCTGAGGGTTTATCGGTTGATTTTAGAACAAACAAAGGATCCTACTATATGTAAGCAAGAACGGTCGTTTGTCTGTGTATGTTTGTTTGTTTGCACAGAAGTGCTGGAGGAGTGCGTTGGGAGGAAGTGTGTGGATGGGCGGGGGGGGGGGGGGGGTTGTAGTTGTATGGTGTCACCTACGTCGTGTTGTGACGGAGGCGTGTAATGTAACTGATGTCAAGCAAAGGACGTCTGGATTAAGAAGACGTGTCACCAACGTCCTTCATCAGGTGCATGGCTTTAGATGAGGTGTCACCGGTGTCGTGAAAGGCCTGTACGGATTCAGACGACGTGTCACCGATGTCGTGCCATGGGTTCCGAATTCACACGACGCTTGAGATGAGGTGTCACCGGTATCGCGAAAGGCCTGTACGGATTCAGACGACGTGTCACCGATGTCGTGCCATGGGTTCCGAATTCACACGACGTGTCAACGATGTCGCGCAAAGCACTTCCAGCTTGAGAAGTCATGTCACCGACGTCGTTAATCAGGTGCATGGGTTCAGAAGAGGTGTCACCGTTGTTCCGAAAGGCCTTACGGATTCAGACGACGTGTTACCAGTGAAGGCGGGACCAGTAATGGGGGAGTGGTGAAGGATGGTGACTACGTTTGAGTTACGTTCCGTAATCGTAGCTGCTTGTTTGAAAGCTAATCTCCCTCTTGGCTTTTTTGAAGATTCTCTTTTCGGTGTATTTTGCAACAACTTTGCCAATCACTGGCTGTCACAAGGAGACAGCGACAACTAGAGTAGAACGATGGATAAGAAGGTTCAAAGAGTACAGGAGCTAAATGTTGGTCTTACCTGCCCATGCTGTTGGAAGCGCGACCATGCCAACAAACAGAAGAATCATGGAGGTTTCCATCTAAAATCGATCGTTAAAAACTTTTTGTTGTAGACAACTTAAGACTACGAGTGTTCAATTCATTTTCTTCACGCCTCAAGTGTCTGGTATCGAGGATGTAAGCTCTCATAACGATGTTTTGTTGCGATCAAAACCCTAGTGCCAGGCGGGATTCCAACCTGCACCTCCAGCTGACCGGGCGGGAATGCTCCACGCCATTACACCACCGGCGCTGTTTGATCGAATGCAACATCCACACCTCGTGGGACCCGTCAGCACCAACCCTTATGTGGGGATGGGTGCGAGTACGAGCCCAATTGGCGCTAGAGTTTTGATCGCAAAGCATCGTTATGATATCGACGAGTGTTGTTTTCCTCTAGATATCTATGTCGGATTGAAACACCAGTTGCATTCTAACTGGAGAAGTGCCTCAGGCACACGTCTCGGTGAGGAGAATGCACACTACCGCTTGAACTTACGCCATTCAAATAGAAGAAATGCATGTTCGATTTTTGCAAAGTCGTTGAACACGGAGTCGTGGAACTAAGGGCTCTGAATTTTCGCAATGGAATTGCACTGTTGCACAAGGCGTTTCCTTGCGAACATCTAATATACAGAAAATTGCAATAATACTGCTTCTCACTATGGAAATAATACCTTCTGCGATATGGGACTCTATAGAAGACTTTTCAGGGCCGATTCGGTAGGATCAAAGACATTCCAAAAACAGAACACACTTTTCTACAATACCAGGGGTAGAGATACTCGCAGTGGTACTTATTTTTGCCGAAAATACGCCGAGAGACTGCCTGACCAGGATACTATCTCAACGGTAGGTCGGAACGGCCCAAGTGTTGTATGTGGGCAGAACGGCCTCTCCCTGGGAAGTAACAAACTGCAGGTATCTCGACCCCAATACAACTCTGCGCAGAGTTAGGGACGACGAAAGCCGCGTGTTGGCGCCATGTTGATTCACATGCTCCGCAGCTGACGGGCTGGATGAGGGCTTGTATCGCGCCCAGGAGCAGTGCACGGGTGGCGTAGTAGGGAGCGCCCGGACTCCTGAGCGAGGGGTTGGGGGTATGGATCTCGCAGGCTGAGTTTGTTTTGCACTTCTGCAAAATCCATGTTTACCATATAGGTGATCCACCAAGGGGTATTATAGTACGTTATAGAGCATGTTTACATATAACATATGCTTCAAACTACAGATTAGCTAAAATGTTTACTTCTAAAGAACCGAGGCAGTTCTCCACAGCACCTACCTGCGAAGTAAAAAGTAAATCAATTACAAAATATCTAACGTTACATAACTACAGCTTCACACAAAATAGGTTTACAAATAAGCGAGCATTTACAAACAAACAATGATAGTATATGTGATTTCAAACACCAGTTGTACGCACTAACATGGTGCATAAAGCAATATGAGTGTTTGCACTATGTATAAGCAATGAATGAAAGCCAAAGGTTCCAGGACAATTTAGGTAGATCCCAGTTGACGTATCTCCTTATGTATCAGCTCATCGTATCCAAGGCGGGTAAACTATAGCATTCAACATGTGTTGTTTTGGTTATGGAGGATGGAGAACTGTCTCGATTCTATAGAACTAAACATTTTAGCTAACCTGTAGCTTGAAGCATATGTTATATGTAAACATGCTCTATAACATACTATATTACCACTAGGTGGATCGCCTATATGATAAACATGGATTTTGCAAAAGTGCAGAGCAAGCGCAGTCTCCGGGATCCAAACTCCCGGCTCCTCCACGACGAATCCGGGCGCTTCCCCACTACGACCCCTTTGCACTGATCGTGAGTTGAGTCGCGATACGAGCCCTCATCCCGCGCGCGCCCTTCAACTGCGGAGCATGTGAATCAACATGGCGCCAACACGCGACTTTCGTCGTACCTAAGGCCTATATTATACTTCGGCGACAATGTTGTCGGCGACGTCGGCTGCAGTGTTACACGGGTTGCTAAGCAGTGCGTCGCCGAAGTATAACATAGGCCTTAGGCCTATGACCTATGTTATACTTCGGCGACGCGTCGACGACGCTGTGTTGCGCGGGCTGCTACGCACTGCGTGGCAGCGCGCGTAACACTGTCGCCGACGTCGCCGACAAAGGCGTCGCCGAAGTACAACATAGGCCTAACTCTGCGCAGAGTTGTATTGGGGTCGAGATACATGCAGTTTATTACTTTCCAGGGAGAGGCGGTTCTGACGATATACAACACTGGGTCGTTCCGACCTACCGTTGAGACAGTATCCTGGTGAGACATTTCCCTTGTAATAAGAGTAAACTGTAAAAATAATAGAAGTGACAGTACTATTCTTCTCCATAAAGATGTTATCGTTTTCTGAAGGCGACTTTCACCTACACAAGCAAGGAACACAGTTTTGGATAATTAGATATCTACTAAGAAGTCTTAGCCTCTATGTGTTTTAATTTAGTGCAAAAAACTTTGTTTCTAGAGCTGTTCTTTCTACCCAAACCAGATGGAGACGTAGCATCCACCCATTCGGTATTCTAAAATCATTACAATCTAGAGACCGGAAATAGAACGCAAAAACAAGGAAGGCTTGTAAGATGGAAGTTTACACGATCCTGTTGATCATTTCGACTCGTGCTCCATTTATACCGAACGCTCACTTCTTTGTTTTTTCTTCGTTGTCCTTTTCGATAGCCTGAGCAGAATATGTTGTTTGCCTATAGCAGCCATTACCGTCATAGCATCAATAACGGT
This sequence comes from Heligmosomoides polygyrus bakeri, assembly GCA_947359475.1. Taxonomy (NCBI): domain Eukaryota; kingdom Metazoa; phylum Nematoda; class Chromadorea; order Rhabditida; family Heligmosomidae; genus Heligmosomoides; species Heligmosomoides polygyrus. The sequence goes on from OX375868.1 coordinate 11,025,603, forward strand.
AGGCTGTTCAAGAAATGGGCCGTTCGCGGACATTACCTCATGGCTCGGTGGAAGAGAAAATGGTTTCCGCTCTATGGCTTCACACTTTGATAGTACCGATTGAACGCGTTGAAATATCGCTAACTGTGAAGAGTTGTGTACTGAAGCAACTAGAGGAGCTATACTGACTGCAGCGTTTGGAATCACTATATGTCGGCGATTATCGTGATGTTTTCAACTGATCGCAATCCACACACGTCGGCGAATGGTGCAAGATATAGTGATTGCGAGGGTTGGCTTCCCATTTTCTGACATCCAGAAGCGGTGGCCTGTGGACGACTCTCTGTGCTGACTTCATCCATTTTCTGGTTGGAGGTGCAGCTTTAGGTTCCTCCGCTTTTTGAATGAACTCTGGAAAATGAAATGGCGTCTGGGGGATAGCTTCTTAACTGTAATTCGATTTGTGTCAATACTGCTGTGCCAAACGAGGTTATAAGCTGGATCAATTTATTGAGCGGCCTGACGTTTCGACCTGTTCGTCGTCTTCAAGGCCTAAAAGTGGTTCAAGACGTCAGATTTGTCACTTAGCAAGGCAAGAAGTCACTAGTGATCGAGGGACACTCATTTCGACTATTCATTGATGGATTCCTTGCGGGAATCCAGAATGGTTCCAACGCTTTCCTAGACGAAATGTCGGTCTCATAGGTCAGAATTATGCACTTAACGTCAAAGTCGGCTCCACCATGCCCCTCAATCTTGTGCTTGCCTAAAGGACTAGACAAAATACCATGCCTTTTACTAGCCAAGTGTTCTTTAATGCGAACTGCCAGTACCCTTCCAGCTTCCCCGATGTATATTATTTTTTTAAATATTTTTTGAGAGTCGCACTTGGGATACCTTATGTTAGAGGAAAGTGTAACTAATTTATGTTTAATTAGAGACCTACCTTAAAAGCTCACTATTCCCTGCAGACTTTGCTAATAACTCGACACTGTACTTCTTTCTTTTTTCGACGGTATACTACATGATTGCTCCACTATTTCTCTTCTGAACAAAAACTCTGCAAGCAAATGTGGCTGTAAAAAACATTCTGAATTATGATTCCGGCAAACTCATGATATAAACCGAGGCCTCGGAACGCAATCTCAAGAAACTCGGAGCAAAGAAAGGATTTCTGTTATCAAAACATTAAGTGAGCGGTTAAATTAGGCTACTCGAACGGCAACAGGATTTTGCTTCCAAGTAATAAAAGAAACTTCGAAAAAATAGTTTATACCGCAACTTTAACGGATCTTAGATCTAACTCTCTTACAGGAGTTCTTCAGTCCTGCTCCAGTGCTCACAGTGATTCCCAAACATCTGCTTCGCCACTAAGTGAGTCTGTCCTCTAAATTCAAGCGGCAAGAAATGCGACCCAGCCCGACTGACTTAAGCTCAGTTCCAAAATTTCAGCGGTCGTCTTCTACATGTGAGTAGTACGAGTAGTACCCCTTTACGACAGACTGTCCTAACATGTCTTCAGAGTACAGTGTGTTAGCACTTCAGACTACTAAATATTAGCCTCTATATTTGAAGTCTTATATTTCAAGCCTGTTCATGAGGAACGGACATCTTTCTGATGCCCCATTCTCGCTCAACGGAATGAACATCTCCGAGTGCTCAAGCTACGTGTATCTGGGTCGCGAGGTCAGCTTGGCCAACGACCCAGCACCAGAGCTGAGCAGGAGGAAACGAGCGGCTTGGGGAGCTTTCAAGGGCGTCAAAGAAGTCGCCAAGAAGACGAAGAACGTCCGACTCCGTGCCCACCTATTCGACTCCACTGTTCTTCCTGCCCTAACATACGCCTCAGAGATCTGGGCCATACGAAATCAGGATGAACACGCGATCAGCGTCGCGCCGCGTGGAATCGAGAGGACGATGCTCGGAGTGACACGACTCACGCAAGTGACAGAAGGCCTACGGAGTTCCGAGCTTCGCCGACGTTCGAAGGTCAGAGACGCTATCGCGTGGGCCAAGTTGTCGAAAATTAAGTGGGCCGGCCACGTAATGCGCTCCGCTGGACGAGAGCCGTCACCGACTGGATTCCGCGGGATGTCAAAAGAACACCAGCACGCCCACCAACGCGTTGGTCGGACTTCTTCGTGGAAGCCCTGAACGACCGCTATGACGCTCTTCGTGTCCATCGAGCGAGGAGGATCCATTGGAGCACTGTGGCACGCGACAGGGGCGAATGGAGATGCTGCTGGCGCCCGCTCGAGCAAGTCGATGATCAACGGGACGACAGGTGATACAGGTGATATTTCAAGCCTACCTAAGGAGGAAGCGCTACAGATTGCTGAGAAGATGTAGCTCGGCGCCTTACCTTCACCTCCTCGACAGCGCGCTGCACCACTGGGGCTTCAGGCGCGAGCCTCGGCCGGGCCATTCAGCGCTGGTCGGGTGAAGTCGCAGCGATTTCAGAACTCTGCAGAGACAAAGGCGGCAAAATATCGATCGTCTCAATTTTCTATAATGTGACATCGATCGAAAGCTCTCTACTGAGTAAACGCTGAAAACAAGGGAAAAATCGGGATTTTTTGTCTAAATTAAGATGCCTGAAGATAGAGACTAAGAAGGAAGTGAATTTTTCTATGACCACCAATTTGGAGCCGCTAACCTACAGAATGGATGGAAGCAAGCTTAGCTCCGCAAATAAATCCCCTAAGAAGTTATAGTTCCTTAAATGTATAGAAGTCACTTACTGGAAAAAGAAAAGCAAGGATTTAAAGCTATGAAACTTGGACATTTGTTGAAGTTGTGAGGGTTCTTGTGGCAAAAGTGGGAGAACGCACGTTCTTTCATACATTACCTAAGTCAGTTTCGTATGAGAGAAATCGTTGGCTGCCGAAATGAAGGCCACAACGTGAAGAAAACGTTTCTCTTATTTTCAGCTATTTCTGGGGAACTTGCTGTCATTCTGACGGCCATAGAATGTAAAAGACGAATTTGATGATAAAAATACAACTTTTGAAATTCCTGAGGAAACACCAGCGTGGACTTCGGAGGGGTCGTAAAACAATTGACGATCGCTTCAAGGAAAGCTGTCTATAATTAGGTCACTTTTAACAAAGTAAACTTTTTCACATTACACTTGTGGGGATATCGAAATATTCATTCGATTGATGGCAAAAATTCGCGAAAGATTACGAAAGATGTGTGTTCATTATGGAAAAAGCATTTGAAACAGAGCCGACAGGATATATTATGGAATTCTTCTACATTATTTGTTCAGTCACCGCGTATTCAGCAATACGACATAACGTATCCACTCCGCAGACTTACGATTAGCTTACTCTACCTGATATTTGTTTTTGTTATAAGGACCTGCTCAAATACCGCTCTCTACACCGCTGCTTGCCAATTGTTCCCCACCTGTTACAGAGCACACGATAGAGGTACACATGTATAATGGAAGAGGACCGCTAAAATTTTGGAACTGCACGTCGGGCTGGGTGGATTTCTTGTCGCCTAAATTTAGAGGACAGGCTCACTTAGGCCTGAGTTATACTCCCGCGGGAGCATCCGCGGAAGGGCGGGAATCGCGCCGAGACTCCTCACCTGACCAATCGCCGCGCCTCGCCACGCCCGCCTCCGCCGTGCACCATTGGTCCGCGGACGTTCCGCGGATGCTCCCGCGGGAGTATAACAGAGGCCTTAGTAGCGAAGCGGGTGTTTAGGAAACACTGTGAGCACTGGAGCAGGACTGAAGAACTCCTGTAAGAGAGTTAGATCTAAGATGCGTTAAAGTTGCGGCATAAACTATTTTTTCGAAGTTTCTTTTATTACTTGGAAGCACAATCCTGTTGACCTTGGAGTAGCCTAATTTCACCGCTCACCTAATGTTTTGAGAACAATGAGGCAGAAAGCCTTCCTTGCGCCGAGTTTCTTGAGATTGCGTTCTGAGGCCTCGGTTTATATCAAGAGTTTGTTGGAATCATAATTCAGAATGTTTTTTTTACAACCGCATCTGCTTGCAGAGTTTTTGTTCAGAAGAGAAATAGTGGAGCAATCATGTGGTATAGCGTGGAAGAGGGAAAAAATACAGTGCCGAGTTATTAGCAAAGTCTGCAGGGAATAGTGTGCTTGTAAAGCCCTACGCATACTTTTGCGGCAACGCGGCAGCCCTATCTTTAAGCATAGGACAGAGACGCAGAATCGCCGCACGAGGCAAAACTGCCCCATTCCGAACTCCCGCTGATGTGCCGCCTATGCCGCCAAAGCGGCAGCAGCTGCCGTCAACGCGGCAACGGCAATAATGATTCAAGGATTTCAGGGATTCCTAGGCGGCAGTTTTGCCTCCTGCGAGGCAGTTTTGTTGCCTGCCGCGTGCCGCGTTGCCGCAAAAGTGTGCGTAGGGCTTAAGGTAAGTCTCTAATTAAACATAAATTAGTTACACTTTCCTCTAAGGTATCACAAGTGCGACTCTCAATGAATCTTGGCATAGCGCTTCTTAAGATGTGTGGTAGTGTCTATCTTTGGCCAAGATTGTTGTGCACCGTTACTTCGGCTTACATTTCGTCGTTGTCGCCTTCCTCAGGGCCTGGAAATATATCGATTTACGTTAAGAAGCCATCTCCCAAACGCCGTTTTATTTTCCAGAGCTCATTCAAAAAGCGGAGGAACCTGAAACGGTACCTCAAACCAGGAAATGGATGACCTCAGCACAGAGAGTCGTCCACAGGCCACCGCTTCTGGATATCAGAGAATGAAAAGCCGACCCTCGCAATCACTATATCTTGCACCATTCGCCGACGTGTGTGGATTGTGATCGGTTGAAAACATCGCGATAATCACCGACATATAGTGATCCAAAACGCTGCAGGCAGTATAGCTGCTCTATTTGCTTCAATATGCAACTCTACACAGTTAGCGATATTTCAACGCGTTCAATCGATGCTATCGAAGTGTGAAGCCATTTCTCTTTCACCGAGCCATGAGGTATTGTCAGCGAACGGCGCATTACATGAACAGCCTACCGTTATTGATGCTATGACTGTAATGGCTGCTATAGGCAAACAACATATTCTGTTAAAGCTATCGAAAAGGACAACGAAGAAAGAAGGAAGGAGTGAGCGTTCGGTATAAATGGAGCACGAGTCGAAGTGATCAACGGGATCCTGTAAGCACCCCTTCTCGCCACGCCGTTACTCTACCCCCTGCGCCATCACTGCTCGGCCGGCAGCGCAACTTCAACCCTAGTTGAGCTCGCTCTCTTGTGAATGGCCCGCTCTGTTTGGACCTAGAGGGCAAAGGAGCCTGCTATGAAAATGGCCCATAACTCCGTTCACAGATGCGCACAGTAGAAACGGAACACATATTTGGAATCAGCGTTCGAACCCGCATCCAGTGATATCCGTCTCATCTTAAAGTCTCGTGGTCATTTAGTATCCCTCCCTTGTTAGGTGGTGAAATCGAAAATGTCGTATGAAGGGACTTCACGTCTGCAGCACCTACATAATGAATAATAGAAACAAGGGTTGTAAGCCCTTGTTTCTATTATTCATTATGTAGGTGCTGCAGACGTGAAGTCGGGTGTAAGATACGGGTGGGTGCTGATCGGTCCCACGAGGTGTGGATGTTGCGTTCGATCAAACGGCGCCGGTGGTGTAATGGCGTAGAGCATTTTCGCCCGGTCAGAGGGAGGTGCGGGTTCGATTCCCGCCTGGCGCTAGAAGTTTTGACCGCAACAAGACATCGTTGTGACAGCTTACAACCTCGATACCAGGCAATTGAGGCTTAAAGAAACTGATTAGAAACAAGGGTTGTTATGAGCGCATGGCGCAATTTCTACACAATACATTCAAAATATTTATATTTATTATATTTATTTATTATCCAAAGATACCACATTCTTGCAAATAAGATACTCTAGAAGCATTATTTTGCCATGAAACTCACGGTTCTATGACACTTTTTGAATTCATTTAATTGGATTTCTATTATGTAATTTTGTTCGCCTAGCCAATTTTTGCCATTTTCCCAGAGAACAGAAAACAGAACAAAGTTGCCAAAAATGGCCAGAAAATCAAAAAACAGAAAACAAAACAGAAATTCCGTCCATCCCTGATCCCGATTAAGCGTTCGATCGGGCGAAATGGAGTCGCCACACCACAAGAGCAGACCCCGACACGAAGCGGGAGCAACACTATTGAAAATGATGGCGACTGCCTTCATTTGTTTTCCCAAGCTCCGCTGTCTGTGATTTATTCGATGTTAAAATTTTAACAGATCTCGCACTTGTCAAGAAAGGAGAAAGGAATTTCTAGGACCAGACATCCGGACAGGAGTCGCACGCGTAATCTCACTTTGACGACTTGACCTGCGTTTCTCCCTGTGTGCTTCTTTCCTTCATTGGGATTTGGTCACCCCGCTTACGGACCACTTATGATCCACAACCTCTTACTCGTTCTGTGTCATACACTGCAGGAAGTAAAAGTAGAAACAGAAAAATGCTGTGGTGAAGGCATTCAGCTGACATAATATTAAGTTGGGCCAAAAGTGATGAGACAAATTCAAAAGTTTCTTTATCTCCTTATAACTCAATTACAACTCAACGGTGCTGAGGAACGTTTTCGCCATTAAGGTCGGTGACCTTGCTGCCATCGATCAGCCAACTTCCTGACTCCATCCTTCCAAAACTGCTTGGGCCTGGTGCTGATCTACTGCTCGTTTCGGTTGTCGAGGTCTGCTTGGGTCCTTGCGTCCCTTCCCACCATGAAGTCCTATAGGCTCAAGAAGTAGTGGTAGTCGCATGGAGAGATGTCCGGCGAACACGGTGGGTAAGGCATGTGAACGTAGCCTAGCTGAGCAAGCTTATCCGTGGTTCCGTGGTCACTTTTGCCCGATGGGGTGCGGCGTTGTCGAAGAGGAGGACCTTCTTAAAGCGCGGAGAGCGAATAAGTGCGAGTCGCCAGTCCATCTTTTCTATGTCGTTCACCATGGTCTTGGAGTCCATTGTCGTGCTTTCGGAAAACAGCTTCCAGTATACGGTCCAGGGCGCAGACTCAAAAGCTCAGAAGGTGCTTCTCGCCGTGAACATCCCGCCGAACGAGGGTCGGTAACAGGTCACAAGGCCTCATCCAGGCTCGCTGCTTGGAAGTGTTAAGGCAAGACATACTTCTCATCTTACGTGACTATTGAGTCCAGGCTGCTCGGGGTTGGGTTTTGGGCGAGATTTGCGCGACGCAGGTCGACTCATCAGACTTTGGTTTCGGTATGAGACAGATTGCGGTTTTGGCATGCTTCTGGAAAGGGCGGAAGTGGTCACTTCTCAGGTGGCCTTCAGTAAGCAGCTAACAAACGTAGAAATACAAGTACGAAACCGGGCTCTAGTCACGACATATATGGGCACGGCATGAAGGGTCTCTTTACTTTTGGCCCCTAATAATTTATTTATTTATTTATGCGCCCATGAAGGACACGCTAAATTTAAGTGATCCATAGCTCAACAACAAGAGAAAGAACGCAAGGGACAGAACGAAGGGAAACGACCAAACTAGTTAGACAAACGAACCAACCAAACAAAATAAGCAATTACAATAATGGAATGTTAAGGTAGTGCTATTCATGCGCTTGAAACAAGTTGGCAGATGAAGGAGATTTCTCGCCAAGTGGACCGAATCGGTTCAAGTGTCCTAATGCGATCACCTCTAGCTACGATTTTTATTCTCGTGGTTTTCCGGGAACGAGGTTAGAATATCCTCCATGATTTGACAAAACGTTTCTGTCGTGTAAGCTGAGTCCAGGCAAAAGATGAGCGAGAAGAGAGGAAAATGTCAGACCGGCAACAACCCGTGATGGCCAAAAATCGAAACCGTGCATAGCAATAGGTGAAGCCCTCCCCTTGGTAGAGGCTCCTCGGGCGTGACCAGGCTTAAGCACAGGTGCAGGGCAGGCGTATTCAGGACAACGTCTACTGCTCTTCCAAAGGCTATATGGTCGGCAGAAAGCTGAAGGGATAGAAGACGGTTGCCGTACCATTTAAAAGCTGTAGGAGAGCCGCCTATGCCAAAGAAGCATGAATCGTAATAGGCGAAGTTCTCCCCAAAGGAAGTGGCTCCTAGGGACTCTACCTGGTTGTGAAACAGGATGAGACCGGTCAATTTCATAACCCTTGCAGGGACGCAGTCTAGAAAAAATCCCTTTTTGAAGGAGACTGGGTTTAATTCACTCAGCATGCCAAGAAAATGGAAAATGGAGTATAAGCAAGCAAGGCTCACGGAAAAGCCACGAGTTTAAAGAATAAAAGATAATACGACTCGGATCAGTTGGGCGAGTTATCTGAACAAGTCTACAAGAGCACTAGAAGACATCTGGGATCCCAAGAGAACTTAAAATATCAATCTACGAACAGAGAACGAGTTTATACGTAGTCCTTTCTGAAATGGACCCAACTTGTAGTTGTATACGTTGAAACGACTTCTCCTGCCATTCGATGGACGGAATGTCCAATATTTCGACGGACTCAGGCAAAGCTCCCCTCTGAAGATCTTGAAAGCAAGAAGTAGGTCTGAAACAGTTCTACGATAGAAAAGACTTTTCATGTTGAGATTTTTAAGCCTTACCCTATACTCAGGAATGCTCGAATCACAACCATCATTGGCAAACGCTCTGTAGTACAACAGCCTAGTGAAGGTCTTTTGGACTCTTTCTAGTGCTTGAATATCTTTAGTCAGATGGGGACTCCAAACAGGGCTACAGTAATCAACTACTGGGAGAACTAATTGTGCAAGAATGTGCAGGAAAAGATTACTGCTTAGCATGAACCGAGTCTGACGATCCAGGACTTAAAAAAAAGTTTTTTGAATTTCCTAGCAATGCTCCTTGTTTTCCTTTTATATTGAATGAATAGGTAATGCCTTTTGGTCATATTGACATTTTTCCGTATCTGTCAATGGCATCCATAAATGGCGTGCAGTTATTTGTTGTTTGCATATAGCAAATACAATAATTATTCCATGGTCACGAGAACATCTAGGTGCATGCCTGCGCCTCAACGCGTAAAGGATCACACGTTTCGTGAAGATAAAAGTGCAGAGATAAAAGATTCTGCCCTTTTGTTTTCATTTACTATTGCTACCGACGCAAGAATAACATGCTTTTTGGAGCAAAAACCAGTAGCTGCACGTATGTATTGCAATCCAGTTTTAAACAACGGTATAAACCATAATTCATTGACGGATTGCTTGTTAATCCCAGTTCTCGTGGAGCTGCTTCTGCAAAACCGAAGGAACAATTACACGATCTCTACAATTCTTAACGAATTGACGATTTTGCATATGATGAGAGAGAGAGTTCAGCATGTTGTCTCAATAGCCTCAAAGATGATATTCCATCACCTAGAAGGGCATGCGAACCACAGACAGCATAAGAGGGAGTACCGTCTCCATCTTTCTTCCTTGTAGGTATAGGAATGGTATCGGCGTGTCAATTTCTGGTTCCTCCGTTTTCTCTTTTTCTATTGCTACTTTTTCATTTATTTGTTCACGACGTCATATTAATGGTTTAAGTTGTTAATGGTAGCTTGTGCTCAGGTTCCAGGAAAGAATCCCTACACAACCGTTTGGTGTGACCGTTTCCTTGCGCAGGTTTGACTTTATTTCATTTCTCTGTGATGAGTGAACTCCATGTGCTAGAGTTAGGTTCTTTTAGATTTTTAAAGAAATGATCCCAAGGCAAAAGGTGGTTTTACAAAAGTGGACTCTGCGACCAAACAACTTTATTAAAATCAACACAACAGAAACAGCACGGAAATGTAATATAACGATGTGGAAGATGAAAATGATAACGTCGCAGATTTCGCACGGGCAAAGGTACAGGTGCTCCCGCTCTCTAGTATACCAGTGTGCGACACGACGATGACGAGTGCGAACGACGGGACAGCTTGACGCGACACGCAACCGCAGACGTGAGTGGGACGAACGCAACTCAGCGGGTGATAGTAAGATTTGATGCCACTATCCCAACGAGAAGTTGACGACGGAGCACTATGACCTGAGATGCGAAGAGAGAGCAAACCTAAACAAAAATAGCGCAGCTACTTTTCAGTAGCCTACCAGCGCTAATATGGATGAGCGCGGCTTCGTCCTCACACCGAGAACCCAGAAACAACGAATCTAACAGCATGCGCAACCTTAACTGGGCCTGACTGCGGCCACCCCGACGAGTATTACGGTTAGAACGTGGGTAATGGCGGCCCCGAACGCGATACTCACCGAAGACTCAACACAGGAGACGTGCGGGGTACCAGGAGAAGACGGATGGCGGCGCCGGCTCCTCAGACGAAGCAAGCGCACCCACGAGACGAAAGCGGACGACTGACAGGACCCCTTCCAGATCCTTCCAGAATCCCGCGCGCCCACGCACCGCCGTCCGCAAATGCAAACGGCGCGCCGCGATCAACGCATGCTACGGCAACGCTCTCACTGATTCCCTTACCGTCCTTATCTAACTCTAGTCTCGAGACTGTAATATTCCTGCTCGCTGGATATTAATCGAGGAATTGGCCGAAATGTTCAAAAACATAATTGGAAAACACGTTGCAAAACACGTACATATATATGAATTAGCATTCAGTTGGCAATCTATAGGACGAATCTTGGTGTCCCGAGTGTAAAGGCCAACTACTATGTCCACGTCACCGCTACCTATTTAGTTTAAGATTAACCATATAAGAGGGGAGTGTGGAGGAAAGAAGGAGCACGCTAACTGCAAGGCAGTGACCACTATCCACCTTCATGGAAAAAGGAGCTTGAATGAATCTTTGGTGCTCCCCCTGCTCCAAAGTCATGACTGCGTCGTCAAACATGATGGTGAGCGGAGATCGTGTCGTAAAATACAATTCTTGGAAGGCTCTTTTTGCGTAGTCCGGATTTGCGAAGGTTCTGTAAGCGAGGAAGTTCTGAAAGCGCTTAGAAAGATGGTAGTCGGTTGGCGCAAGGTCTGTTGAGTATGGCGGACGAGGCAGAACTTCAACTCCTACTTCGTTTAATTTTGGCATGGTTATTTTTCGAAGCGTATGGACGGGCGTTGTCGTGCAGAATGATGGGACCTCTTCTGTTTGACCAGTACCGGCTGCAGCTTTTCGGAACATTTCGTCGATTTTGCCACAATAGGATTCTGCTGTGATGGTTCGACCTGGTTCCGGAAAGTTATACATAGTAAATCACGTAGGCCGCTCACCACCACACTGTTACCATCGCCTTTTTCTGATGGGGGAATTCGGCTTTGGAAAATGCCTGGGGGTGGTGGTTTGTACACAGGTTCTTGATTGTCTTCGGTTATCGTACAGAACCCACTTTTCATCACATGTGACGACTCGATCGAAAAACGGGTCGTTTTGATTCTAAAGAAGCGCAGAAGAACAGATTTCGAAACGTGAAAATTTCTTGCGACCACATTTTCAGCTTTGCGAGGCGTCTCAAATCATCTGCCACAGCAGTTTCACTGGCTCCTAGTCCTCCCGCAACCTCACGGGCTGTTTGCGATGGACTGGCTTCCCCGAAGGCCATCATCACCCTGGGTTGCCGTTGGTCTCCGCTTCGAGTGTAGTGTATCTCCAGAACGAAATTTTGCGAACCATCGTTGTACTGTCCTTCCTCCATCACTATTCGCCCACGTAAGGATGATTTATCGGGGTGTTTCGACACTTTGAAAATTAGATAAAATACCGTTCGGAGTCGTTCTTTTGACAGGTTGTCCGGAAAGTTCTCAGCATTTTGTGTTACTATTTTTCATTCTATTACAAAGTAAAAATTCAGATTGCATTGCGCATTAATGCTACTTTCTGTACAGAATTTTCGCTCTATCTGTTTAAATAATTCGTGTTCCCACGTTTTATATTTCTGTTCTTGAAAGGCTTATTGAAGTATGTCCAAGGAGCAATTCCGAACGATATTTTATTTCAACTTCAAATTGGGACAATCCGCAGCCGAGACAGCTCGACAAACCAATCAAGTGTGGGGGACTAATGTTAGAGAATGAGTTGTGCGCCATTGCTATAGTAAATTTCGGATCGAAGATTTCAGCCTCGAAGATGACTTTCGTAGCGCTCGAACTAGAGCAGTCCTGGACGACGAGTTGGAGGAATCGGTGGAAGCCGAACCATCGCAAACAGTTCGCGGAAGAGCTAGACGTCAGTAAAACTGCTGTTGCGGATGCTTTGAAAAGCCTCGGGAAGGTGAAAAAGCTCGAAAAGTGGGTGGTCTACGAATTGCGTAAGAGGCAAGCATTGTCACGTTTCGAGAATTGGGATTCTGTTCCGGACGCCGAAAATTACGTCAACTTTAGCCAGGATTGATCAACAGAAGAGGCCCGATTCTTTTGCACGATAACGCCTTCTCACAAATCACTATTCGAAAATTGCACGAATTAAGGGTTGAAGTTCTGCTTCACCCGCCATATTCTCAACACCATTCACCAACCGACGACCACTTCTTCAAACACTTTCAGATCTTTCTCGCTGGTAAAACCTTCACCAATCAGGACCACGCCAAAACAGCTTTCATGGATTTTGTCGAATCTTGATCACCAAATTTTTTCGCCGATGGAATAAGTCGACTGGTGGCCCGTTGGCAAAGGTGTGCTGATTCGAACAGTGCTTATTTCGACTAAATCCGATGAGATTTGAAAAAGTCATGGCAGTTCAAAGTGAACACTCAAAACGCTGTGAACTTTTCGGACAACCTAATACTTCAATGCCTTCAAAGAAACATAATTATAAAGCATATGTATAACAGAAATTATTCTGTCAGACAGGGCGAAGAATTCCGTATTAGAAGAATTCGTATTCGAAAAAATTCGAGGTAGGTAGATTATTGGACGCTCCATTGATGAGAAAGGCGGCACTCTGCAAATCGTGTTGCCGGAGTATAGGCCCCCGCACACTTCTGTGGCGTTGCCGCTGCCCTATCCTTAACCATAGGGCAGGGACGAAGAGCTCGCCGTCGCCGGCGTCCCTGCCCTATCGTTGTGATTCGTAGCTGATAAAACAAATAAACCGCGTAATGAGTTCACAGAAGTCAGATTGAAAATGCTTATTCGGAGGGGGCAAAAAAGGGCAAAATCGAACCTAAAATCGGTATACAAAATTGTCTACTCTTTTGTTAACTGCACCGTAGCGCCCGTTAACGTCTAAACGCTTTATTATTATTATTATTATTATTATTATTATTAACTAGAGCAACAAACATCTAACAATGGAAACATATTGCTAACTATTGTGCTGTATACATAGTTCGACATGACAAAACATCGTCTTGTGATAAGGAAATCATGCTTTCCTCTGACTTCAACTGCCATACACCTTCCGAGCACGTCAATATGACATCTCCTTCGGTTGCAACTTCTCGGACATCCGATTCACCTTCCTGAATTTTTGGCATATATGCTTTTGATAAATAAAGCGTTCCCCAATTATTTAAAATTGATACTCTTTAAGGTGTAGAGTTCTGACGTTTTGGCCAGATGCTGTCTTTAAGGACCGTTCCAACCCTGCGTTTAGTTAGTGTGAACTGTGAGAGGAGAGATTGTCCACAGGACATGGGACAGGTCAGCTCACTGCAATTACAGCAATAGACTGGACTCTAGTATTGTCTCAAGCAATATGTTGATGAGATTGAGGTCGAGTGAAATTTTTTAAAAAGAGATAACAAATATGGGCTTCGCTAAATGGTAGGAACTCTTCTGTGAGCTGTGGGCAGACGTCAGTATCGAATCTCAATGTCGGATTTGAAGAAAACCGTCTTTCTGAGGAAGTAAATCTGCGAGACGTGAGTGCACGCTTTATTGTTTCTGTGAGGCAGCATCTCTGCATAGTGTATGACCACAGATCCAGTCTCCATACTGATCCGAGATAGATATACAAGCGGAGATAGATATAGCGTGAAGTAGCCTTTGCAGGACGTGTATCCTTAGAATCCTAATGCACTGCCAGTTTGGTGGCTGGTTACCACCTTAGTTTTCATCGACTTAAACATAAAGCCTATAATTGTAATCCACAACTCATAGTGAGCAACTTGAGCAAAAAGCAGCTCTAGAACAAAAGTGGTACGGTCGTAAATAATTAGCGAAAATGGAAAAACCGGCAGTTGAGAGTGAAGGGAATGCTGTGCATGGGGCCAAACTAGGCAAATTTGTTATCAAGTGGGTTGACGTGATGGAGGCAAAACATAAAATTGGAACGAAATAAATTTTCGAGACCGTTTAAAAATTTAAAAGGAACAAGTCGCGTAGGTGAGCAGCGGAGCGGAGGTGCGGTAACGGCAGAGCACCGACCGTACTCACACACTGTACCGTAATCACTCCAGCCAATCAAACCCGAAACGAACCCCCCCCCCCCCTTCTATGGCACTGCCAGGCTCAGCCGCACAGGCAGAGCCCGTGAGGTATCGATCAATGGTCGCCTGTTAGGTTGGAGAGGGGGTTGAGACGAGGCATGCGGAGGAACTCCGCCACGTGGTCCACCTATGCTACACGAGTTGAAAAGGCCTACAACCAGGAGTTCCTTCTCTTGCCAAAGCCGTGCCCGAAAAGCACGTCTGCGTTCATCTGGGAAGTTCAACAAACTCGCCGCGGGGTCACCCAAGCTACACGTGCTGAAATGGCCCACAACCAGGAGTTTCTTCCCTTGCCGAAGCCATGCCCAACGTCACGTCGTTCACCTGGAAAGTTCAAGCAGCCCCGCCACGGGGACCACTTAAGCTATATGTGTTAAAATGGCTCACCTGGTCACTACCAACCTCGGAGGCAGTGCCTCGCAGAGGAGGCGCATTCGATCGATTCCGTGGCTGCCGCGATTACGGTAGAAGTAACGACGAGTTCGCTGCACCCCCGCGGCCGTCACCGCACCCTCCGCTTTTCACCTCCGCGACATGTACCTTTAAAAATTCTACTGGGTTGATCTATTCCTGCCAGAGGGCATAATTAGGCGAAACCGAGGAGGGAATGAGTATCAGGTTAAGATAATTACCGGCTCCATTAATCTAGCTAATCTCAGACTCAAGATGTTCCATGTCCGACTGTCGTTGAATCTTGGAATGTCGTTTAACAGGATTGCGTTCAAGAAAAACCAATAGGAGAGAGGAACGGGTGGCCGTAACCCACGAGCAGGCCTCATTTGCCGACCTCCGTGGGCTTGCCGGAGGGCCGCTGAGGAGCTGACCCGAAGGAAAAGCTCATTCAGGCAGTCGTTCTCCAACCGAGGGTGACCAACCAGTCTTTCGGCTGTTTCCATAAGGTCAATCGCATTACTCTCTATTCGTTTCAATTTCTCATTAATTTTTGAGACTCCTATAGCTTGAAATGTTCCTTGGGCGAGTAATTTCTCAAACTCTTTTTGGCTTTTCCAGGCTCTGAAAAAGGCGGTTACGCCGAAATGTAAGCCGAATAAAGCTTGCCTCGCTCAACAGCTTCACGATCTACATCAAACTTCAAAATCCTGCTAAGATTTTTATGCCACTGAGTAGGTCGTGTGGTCCGGATTCCAACAATGTGCATTTTATTGGATGCACGTGCTCCGACACGCCTAACGGCGTGTCTCGAACTTGCGCGCTTCGCGCGACTTTGTAGCATCACTAACCTATGGAAAGTAGTTATTGTAAAACATAAAATTCGCTAGCATCTAGGACTTGGTGTGTACTTTATCATCTGCATTAATCCCTTCACCGCTTTGGTACCTTCATCATAGACATTCTTTCCTGACCGGCCAGTAATGTCATTGGTTTGTGCTGCGCAGTACTTCTGTCCCTCAGGTTACTCCTCCGCAGCCGTTCTCTTCCTTAACAGCTCCTTAACAGCTGAAGTTTCCAGATATCGTTGACATGTCTTCCAAAGCCAGATTCCCCTCTCTCGTTTCTTCTTACTGGATCTAATTGCTGCTCCGCCTTTACTGGTCTTCCCTCCCCCTCTTTAGTCCCCCACCTTCCTAGTCCCAACTACTAGCCCACTTCTTTGTTTCCACTATTGACACCTACTGGTCTCTTCTTGCTGGTATCTTCGTCCTGGTCCCTCCTCCGGGTTCTTCCTTTCCTTCCTGGTCGCTCTCCTCGTCCACCATAGAGATCCCCTTACCGCCTTTCTCCACCACACCCTTAGTAGTCCTCCCATGCTTACGGCACGGTTGGTGACACGTATTCGGAATCAGGATGCTTGATGCGCGACGTAGGAGCCCGCGTTCTGGATCAAGAAGCTCAGAAGCGCGCACAGTCGCCACTGTGTCTAGCATGAAGAGGCTATGCATATGGCAGATCCCTTGTTCTCCGTATGAATTCCCTTACGGCTCACTTCTTGTTGGTTTCCCGTCCTTTTCCCGCCTCCAGGACCCATCTTCCAGGTAGATTCCTCCCCCCCCCCCCCTCGGGGTCCTCCCTACTACTCTACCCCAATTAAGCAGGCCTCCCACGCTCACGACACGACGATGGCGAGCGAACGCCAATTGTGTGGCATCGGTATCATCGCCTCTAAATCCGGTCTCTCTTAAAAGTAGTGGATCCCCTTACTGATCCTTCTTACTGTCCCCCTCCCCTGATTGGTAACTCCTTAATAATCCTTACATATTGCCAAAACTCTTCGTGCTGCCACCTCCTGGCCTGCTTCCTTGTTTCCCCCCATCGATCATCCCGATGCTTCTCCTGGTCGCTGCCTCCTGATCGCTGTCGGTTCTCCACCAAGGGTGTGCGTTTAACGATTAACGGTTTACCGATTTATCGGATTTACCGGCATTTTTCGTTAAAACTTTTTAAAATTTAACGACGAAAAAATCCCGCTAAATTGCATTAACGACATTTTATGACCCTTTTTGAAATTTTGCTTCCTCTCCATGTAAATGCATTTTGGACTTTTTTGAATGAGCTTTTGCAGTGTTTCGACGTAACCTTCTCTTACTTGAATCAGTGTAGGTATTCGATATTGTCCTGAGTTTCAAGAATTGTTGGCATTTTCCCTGCTCCTTGGTTAAGTTATCTGCGTGCGACCCTACTTTTCTACGCTGTCGTTCCGTGCCTTTCGACTTCCTGGTCCGTTTCTTGCGTTTGATTGCTACATATTGGTTCTTCATAATTACCAACCATTCGTTTTTCCGCAGTTTTTGTGATGTTTGTTGCATAAGTGGGGTTGAAAAGGCATACAAAACACGAAGAAAACGCTACGAAACACAAACTAGGCAAAAAAAACAAGCGCAAGAAACGAATAAAGGGAAGAGATGGGTTCCTTCCCTCTTCTCCGCAAGTTTTCCGGAACGTTGAAGCAATTTTCCGTGCAGCATCAGCCGGTGACTGTAGAACTACATTAAGGCAATTTTAAGTCTCGCCTAATTGATAGAGCGTGGCTACGTGTACTGTCTTTGCTTCGCTTTTACTGAATTTTATGCCGTGCTTGTCAGCGGTTTTTCTTAACTGTTTCGTCCTCTTCAAGAACTTCCTTTGCAGTTTCCTTTGAGAGAAGCACAGCCAGCATACACGAGAAACAGTGAAATATGTAGCTAAAAACACTAGAATTACATAAAAAGATATGTAGTCGATGAACAATCTCTGTCATTTATTATACAGGTTAGTATAAAAACTGATACTTTACATGCAGTCCATTGCATAAAGATTTTTATAAAGATTTACGGAAAAGGTATATTTTGAAGGTGAAGGCCCAACTTTAACAACTATTTTCTCTATGTCTATGGATTTTTTTCGTCTAATTTACAAATTTACTATAAAACAGTTCGTCAATCCAAAATGAGCTCTACAAAAATGGGAAGATATCGAAAGCTCAAAGCGCATATGAACCTGAAGCAAAAGTGCCGTACGGTTTGGGACCGCGTCCTTTAAGAAGAAGATCTGAGTGGTCAATTGCTGAGAAATCGTAAATGAGTGACAGGCAGTGGCGAACTCTACTTGGAAGAATTAGGAAAGGTAACAACACTTGGTAAATATCCTACAAAGACGGACTGTATCAAGGGATTCGCTGTGGTTGCCGCCTGATTGAATTCTTCATTAAACATTCTGTAGGCTCACAATACAATAATGGCAGTATAGAAAAATGTTCGGCTGCAAAAGTCTACTTAGCGAGCTCGTTTTATAAAAATTTGGGGAAAAGAAGAAAAAAGCTCAAAAACGTTGAGCCGTGATACGATGCACATTGGATCTTCCCAGAAGGTGGACGACTTTCCACCAGCTAAACGAACCAGGCATAGTCAGAAATTTCCTATTTTAGAAGCTTTGTTGCTGTTTGATTTCAGAATCTTAGTATTTCTTCTCGCTTGTTTTGTTGATGATAGACTGTTGTTATTTGAAGATGAAGGCATCTATCTATCTATCTACCAGCATCTATCTATCTATCTACCACTATATAATTGAGTTAGCTCCCTGCCCTGTAGATGATGGGGGTTTCTGAGTGCCTGGATCCAGAAGACGGGTTCCCTTCGTCGAATCACAACCGTCTGGAGTCAGAAGAGGAGACACCGTCGTCTTACGACGAGGGATCGCATTCAGAATTGAATATGAGATGCTGCTGCAGCAGAGGAAGCGCAGCCTCCTCCTGTTTGACACAACGGCGTCTGCGCGCGTTTCTGAGTCCCTAAATCCAGAAGAGCGGTTCCTTTCGTCGCACCGCAACCTTCTGGAGTCAGAAGAAAAGAAAGGAAGCAGAGGTCACATCGTCGTTGTACCACGACCGGCCGCATGAAGAACTCAGCATTATCCCATGTTGAACGGAAAACTTTACCCGCGCCAGGTACGCCTCTGCGTACCTCGAGCGGGCAATGTTTGCTGTGGTGTTCATGGGATATTGTTGCAGCAGAGGAAACGCATCCTCCTCTTGCTCTACACAGCGACAACTGCGAGCCTTTCTGAGCGCCTGGACCCAGAAGACAGGTCCCCTACGTCACACAACAACCGTCTGGAGTCAGAAGAGGCCTTACCCGCGCGAGGTACGCCTCTGCGTACCTCGCGGGGGCAACGTTTGTCGTTCAACATGGGATGTTGTTGCAGCAGAGGAAGCGCAGCCTCCTCCTGCTCTACACAGCGGCAACTGCGAGCCTTTCTGAGCGCCTGGATCCAGAAGATAGGTCATTCTTCGCGCTACAAGCTTCTGCAAGAGGTGACACCGACGTCGTGTGACGAGCGGGCGCTCGGAAAACAAGGAAGTGGGCCAGGGGTTGGGACCAGGGAGGGGGGGGGGGAAGACCAGTAGAGGTGGACCAGCAATTAGATCCAGTAAGAAGAAACGAGTTAGGCGCCTTTTATACTCGCGCCGCCGCGCGGCGCGGCGTGATGGTTGACATAGCTATCGATTTTTCGCGCCGCCCGGCGGCGCCGCATCGCATTCATACTCCGCCGCCTCAAAACACCACATTTGACGGAATTTTGGGTTACGGTATTCGGCGAATCGCGCCGCTGGAGGGAAGGACGCGGCGCGGCGCGATCAGCTGCGGCAGACTCGATGTGGCGTGGGAGATTCACTACCGAGATGAATTATTTTGCTATGCCCTCCTTGTTTTGGCTCGTTAACTAACAAAGCAAAGAAGGTGTAGCAAAATTATGGCGCTATTGTACTTTCAGGACTCCAGAGGTCGAAAAGGTTTTTTTGACCAAACTTCCCCGGGGGGGGGGGGTTATTAAGGGTCTACCACAATATAATTGAGTTAGCTCCTTGCCCTGTAGATGATGAGGCGTATCTCACTCAGGTTGGAAACCTGGCTGAGATACGCCTCGTGGAACCACCCGCAATCTCATGGAACCCCTTGCGACGCCTCCGCGTACCTAGCGCGGGCAACGTCTGCCGTTCAACATGGGTGTTTTTACAGCAGAGGATGCGTAGCCTCCTCCTGCTTGATACAACGGCATCTGCGCGCGTTTCTGAGTGCCTGGATCCAGAAGACGGGTTCCCTTCGTCGAATCACAACCGTCTGGAGTCAGAAGAGGAGACACCGTCGTCTTACGACGAGGGATCGCATTCAGAATTGAATATGAGATGCTGCTGCAGCAGAGGAAGCGCAGCCTCCTCCTGTTTGACACAACGGCGTCTGCGCGCGTTTCTGAGTCCCTAAATCCAGAAGAGCGGTTCCCTTCGTCGCACCGCAACCTTCTGGAGTCAGAAGAAAAGAAAGGAAGCAGAGGTCACATCGTCGTCGTACCACGACCGGCCGCATGAAGAACTCAGCATTATCCCATGTTGAACGGAAAACTTTACCCGCGCCAGGTACGCCTCTGCGTACCTCGAGCGGGCAATGTTTGCTGTGGTGTTCATGGGATGTTGTTGCAGCAGAGGAAGCGCAGCCTCCTCCTGCTCTACACAGCGGCAACTGCGAGCCTTTCTGAGCGCCTGGATCCAGAAGATAGGTCATTCTTCGCGCTACAAGCGTCTGCAAGAGGTGACACCGACGTCGTGTGACGAGCGGGCGCTCGGAAAACAAGGAAGTGGGCCAGGGGTTGGGACCAGGGAGGGGGGGGGGAAGACCAGTAGAGGTGGACCAGCAATTAGATCCAGTAAGAAGAAACGAGTTAGGCGCCTTTTATACTCGCGCCGCCGCGCGGCGCGGCGTGATGGTTGACATAGCTATCGATTTTTCGCGCCGCCCGGCGGCGCCGCATCGCATTCATACTCCGCCGCCTCAAAACACCACATTTGACGGAATTTTGGGTTACGGTATTCGGCGAATCGCGCCGCTGGAGGGAAGGACGCGGCGCGGCGCGATCAGCTGCGGCAGACTCGATGTGGCGTGGGAGATTCACTACCGAGATGAATTATTTTGCTATGCCCTCCTTGTTTTGGCTCGTTAACTAACAAAACAAAGAAGGTGTAGCAAAATTATGGCGCTATTGTACTTTCAGGACTCCAGAGGTCGAAAAGGTTTTTTTGACCAAACTTCCCCCGGGGGGGGGGGTTATTAAGGGTGCTGATCACGAATCTGACATCCGTTTTCGGTGACCATTACCTTTGTCACCCGTACCTTTCGTAACCTAGGAAGGGAGACAGAGACATTCACGAAGTTTCACCTACTACGCTAAAGATATGTTCAATGAACAATGACCCCGGAATGGCCATATGAGAGAGAATCCTGAGCGATTCTCGACAATGAGTCCCTTCCAGCAATTTTACTTTTGAACCCGCACGTGTTGCAAAATAAAGAGTCGTTTAGTGTCATTTGCATTGCAGGGGACTCGACTCAATACCACACTCACCAATTTCAACCCTAAGTTTTGCAGACGACTTCGACCCCAGCTTTAAGAGAGGATTCGTCGCTCTCCACAGGAATCCCACCACTAACATTAGCCAGATGCATTCCGCTGATCGGCTAGACGAATCCTTTCTGTTTTGGTTCTTCAGTGACTCATGGACCGCCTCCTCCGTCGTCGTTTATGGCGCACGGAACGTAGTACGTAGAAGTTGGTCGCCGCGCGTCGCTGACGCTCCCCTTTCTAACTACAATCGCGCAGCGGCGCGTCAAATTTGGGCGCGGCGCGACTGGCCGCGCCGCGTCCTGAATTTACGCGCCGCTGCGCGGCGGGAGTATAAAAGGCGCCTTAGGGGAACCTGGTGCCCGGATTTGGAAGGGTGTCAACGACATCCGGTGACCCAAGCTGTTTAGAATGAGAACGGTTTCGGAGAAGCAACCTGAGGGACAGAAGTACTGCACAGCACAAACCAATGACCTTAATGACCGGTTCGGAGAGAATGCCTATGATGAACGCACGAAATTGGTAAACGGCTTGATGCCAACAAAGTACAGAGCAAATCCTAGATGTTAGCGTATTTCAAGTTTTACAAAAAAATTTCCTAGGCCAGTGATGTTGCAAAGTCGCGCGAAGCGCGCAAGTGCGAGACACGCCGTTAGGCGTGTCGGAGCACTTGTTGTCATATAATTGTCATGCAGAAGGAGTCGAAAAAAATTAATCAAGAAAAAGATCTGGCTTTTTACATACCAAAATACAGCCAAACTGACTGTAGACATTTTATTTGACGAATTTACCAATTTTAACGCAAATTTTTTTTCGTTAAAAAGTGGTCGTTAAAAATTTAAAAAATGTAACGCACACCCCTGTTCTCCACCCTCAAAGTCCTCCTTCTACCCTTACCCTTAGTCTTCTCATGCTAATGGCATGAAGTCGTCTTCTGAATCTGGACGCTCAGAAACGCGCGTAGGTGCTGTTGTGTTAAGCAGTAAAGAGCTGCGCTTCCCCTGCTGCAGCATCATCCGACGTTCGATAGCAAATTTTTCCAGCGCTGTGGATGATGCGGCGTATCTCGCTTAGGTTAGATCACTCGACCGCTCTCGCTGTGGATGATTACCTCACTTAGGTTAGATCACTCGACGGACAAACTGTTTTATATATAGGTGGTGATTATGGACTTTGAAGAGAATTCTGGCAAGGCGGAGGAAACGGCGGATTAATCCGCCGCCGGTCGCGTTTTGGCGGATATTTGTCGACGGTACTGTGCAGAACTCGTCGTTCCAGATGTTTAAGACTAGAGAGGATTTAGTTTGCCTAACCGTATAAGAACGTTTTCGAAATTATAAATCATTGCCTGAATATTTCCTTATGATCAAGCTCTTGCGAGACTAAATCGCTTACCCAGAGCTCTCAGGTCATCTTGATTACAGCAGTAACGTTGCCTGGCTCAACGCGGACAATAAAAGGACTTTTCGGTCTTACCTTTTTCTTGCTTTCAATCTGCATGTGATGTTGTTCTCCACAGCTAACGCGGGCAATGCATCCGTCAGGAGAGACGTCGGCTGCCAGCTGTTTGCACGAGCTATCGTCCATGCATGATTGCAGCGGTAGAGGTAGCCAGCAGGTGCAGTTTCTTTCCGACCGTAGAGCTAAACGGATAGAAAATAATACGGGATTAGTCGCTCCTTATACAATCCCAGCAGCTATTATTAGATCTGTAAGAAATGTGAACAAAGAAAGAGACCTTTGGTAAGGCACACCATGCCAACTACTCGGTGGGTCACATGCCCGTCGTCGACTGCGGTCCACTCTCCATTACAAAGGACGTTCCTCGTAAAGGTCGTCATAACTGCTCCGGTATCCAACTTAACTCTAAACAACCATTAAACGCTGGTGCCAGAAACTCAGATAGTGACGTCATTGACAATCAATGAGGTGGGGTAAACTTGTGTGGTCTCCGTGTGGCTCAGATAGT
The DNA here is from genome assembly GCA_947359475.1 of Heligmosomoides polygyrus bakeri. NCBI lineage: Eukaryota > Metazoa > Nematoda > Chromadorea > Rhabditida > Heligmosomidae > Heligmosomoides > Heligmosomoides polygyrus. Next base: position 11,048,754 of record OX375868.1, read on the forward strand.
GACACTTATCAATGAATCCATCATTGCAACGCGTTCAAATTGTCAGTGTAGTATCACGGGCAGATTAGAGCGATGGATATAGTTAGCCTCTGAGTTAGTGGTGCCTTCTTGTCTAAGGCCAGCAGGAGATTATTGCGGGTGCCGCGTACACGCCATGACAACGGCGAGTGGTGCGGCGCCGCGAGGGTTACTGTACGCAAAACTGGGAGGAAGCTGGACCTTCATCACCGCCTGCCCCATGTTTTGCGAAGAAGGCAAGATTTATAAAAATTTTCACGTCGAATTGGACACTCTTCTATTCTAGCCCAAGATTTTTGAGATCATAGCGAATTCTTCTAAATCGAATTGACCTTCAGGAAGGCTAAACCACAGACTCAATAAGAATAATGTTTTGTTCTAGGAGAATTTGCTATACATAGCTTTCTTTGCAATGTTCAAGTTCACCTTCCCCAATAAGTATAACAATTTTATAAAACTTTTATTTTCGGAAAAAATTAATTGAAATTTGTCTTAATGAATAGCAAAGAAAATCACGTCATGCACTCAAAAAGTTCGCAGCGACTTTTATTTGATTGACAGTGTAAATGGCACTTACATGAACCACCAAAGTGGGGACATGTGTGTACTTTGCAGTTGTTTTTGTTGGATCGTTAGCAAAGGTCAAACTCCATGCAAACAGAAATTGTGCTACCAATAGAATAAAAATCGCGGCGTCTTGGAGGAGGGCGATCTCTTTTTTTGAAAATAAAAATGGCCTCCTTCCTGCTCTTCAAAACAAGCTTTAAACCATAATTTTTTCTCAAAAAATAAGGTTACGGCCATCTCAATATGAAGGGTAAACGCCTCCCAGCCTCTAATTCGATCCTCCAATTTAGATAGCTACATATTTTGAGAAAGGGTTGACATCGTTCTTTTCACCTCTTTGAGATCTCCACAATCTAAGTATAACTTCACCATTGGAGCAGTTTATTTCCAATGACATAGAAGTTCTCGAACCTAAAACTGGGAGAGTTATGAGCATACCACGGATTACGACGGACTAATCCGTCACAACCCCTTTTTGACCGTGCGACGCGAGCGCTGTTGTACGAGAGCATTGCCTAGCTTCTCTGCTATCTTAACAATCTTCTAGATCCAGACACGTGCCGAGAGAGCGAAAATACATGCAATTACCTCATTCTTTGAAAACTCAACAACGTGCAGATTGACGGCAAGTCGTCTCCTTTGACGGATTCCGCGCCCCATTTCAACTGCCGCGCGCGCGCTCTGGGTCTCCTCCTTCCCCGGGCTATTTCTCTGGTTTTTTCAGGGTCTTCCTAGGAATCAGTGCTTCCAGCCTTCTTCATGGGCTTGCGGTCATTCGAGCGGCTGTGCGCGTCCGGGAAGGGTGGTTAGGAGGGGTTTCAGTCTGCGTGTGTTTCTTGGTCATGGTTTCTCTCATCTCACTCCTGGCGCGTACCTTGGGGTTCTTATTGTGTTCGTAATCTGTTGTGTTCGTTGTTTTCGGTGAACTCTTTTGTATTCATGCATATGTTAGTGTTGTAATCGATTTGTCTTGTGCTCATGTCCTGTTATCTCTCATAGATCTTGTTCGTATGTTACTCTATGCATATACGTTTCGTTTGTCTTGTCTAGTGCCTGGCATATTGGGTAGTATCGTCATAGTCATCTGTTTATCAGCGCGTTATTCATGTTATTGCATTATCTCATCACAAGTGCTCCGACACGCCTAACGGCGTGTCTCGCACTTGCGCGCTTCACGCGGCTTTGCACCATCACTGTCCTAAGGAAGATAGCTTTTGTCAAACTTAAAATTCGCTAACATCTAGGACCTGCTGCGTACTTCATTGGCATCAAGCCGTTCACCACTTCGGTACCTTTCATCATAGACATTTTCTCCACACCGTCCAGTATCATCATTGGTTTGTGCTGCACAGTACTTCGGCCCCTCCACTGTGTACACACACGTCTTCCGAATTAGGGCGCCAGCCTCCCCTCACTCGTTTCTTCTTTCTAGATCTAATTGCTGGTCTGCCTTTACTTATCTTCCCCCCCCCCCCACCTTCCTGGTCCAACCCCTGGCCCACTTCCTTGTTTTCACTATTGACCCCCTCCTGGTCTCTTCTTGCTGGCTTCCCCGCCCTGGTCCCACCTTCAGGTTGTTCCTTTCCTTCCTGGACGCTCACCTGGTTCACTCTAAAGGGCCCTTAATTCCCTTCTCCACCACCCCTTAGTGGTCCTACCATGCTCAAGGCAGACATCAGTAACACGTATTCAGAATCGAACGCTCAGAAACGCGCGCAGACGCCGCTGAGTCAAGCAGGAGAGGGCTGCGCTTCCTCTGCTGCAACATCCCATGTCAGACGGCACACGTTGCCCTTGAGAGGTACGAAAAGGCGTATCTCGCGCGGGTAAAATTTTCCGTTCAACGTGGGATAATGCTGAATTCTGAATGCGGCCGCTCGTCGCACGACGACGGTGTTACCTCTTTTGACCCCAGATGCTTGTTGCGCGACGAAGGGGACCCGTTTTCTGAACCCATATGCTCATAAACGCGCGCAGATGCCGCTGTGTCAATAGAGAGGAGGCTGTGCTTCCACGGCTGGAGGAGCATCCCATGTTGAATTCTGGATGCGGCCGCTCGTCGCACGACGACGGTGTCACCTCTTTTGACTCCAGATGCTTGTTGCGCGACGAAGAGGACGCGTATTCTGGATTCAGACGCTCAGAAGCGCGCGCAGATGTCGCTGCGTCAAGCAGGAGGAGGCTACGCGTCCTCTGCTTTAACAACATCCCATGTTGAACGGCAGACGTTGCCCGCGCGAGGTACGCGGAGGCGTCGCAAGGGGTTCCATGAGATTGCGCGTGGTTCCACGAGGCGTATCTCAGCCAGGTTCCCAACCTGAGTGAGATACGCCTCACCATCTACAGGGCAGGGAGCTAACTCAATTATATAGTGGTAGATAGTGCATTGCCATCGATGCTCTCAATGTATTGTTTCGTCCGCGTGCGTGTGTTGTTTATGTTTATTTAAAATAAAGGTTTAATTACCCAAGTTTGAGGTGACTTCTTTGCGTCTGGTCGCATCAACTACTTATTCCGCGTGGCAGCATATTTCTATTCATCGTCTGATTGGAATCACTTCACAGATAACTACACATCCAGTGGCATAAAGGTTATAAACAGAGACTCCGTCCTCCGACGGTCTGTACGCTCTAACCGTGACTGAAACGGCGAGAAATCAGCACACTTCTGCCATGTTCATTGGTGAAGGTTTCAGCAGCGAGAAAGTTCTGAAAGTGTTTGAAAAGGCGGTAGTCGATTGGTCAGAAGTCTGGAGAGTATGGCGGATGAAGCAGAACTTCAACCCTTAATCCGTTCAATTTTCAAATAGTGATTTGTGAAACGTGTGGGAGGGCGTTATCGTGCAAAAGAATCAGGCCTCTTCTGTTGAGCAATGCTGGCTGAATTCGACGCAATTTTTGGTGCATTTCGTCGATTTCCTTACAACAGGACTCTGCTGTGATCGTTTGGCCTGGTGCCAAAAAGTTGACCACCACACAGTGACCATTCCCTTTTTTGGTGGAAATTCGCCTTGGAAAAATTCCTGGGGGATCGTTGGCGTCTAACTACTATACGAAACGTGTTATCATACAGAATCCAGTTCTTATCACAAGCGATGATTCAATCCAAAATCGGGTCAGTTTTGTTGCGTAAAAGTAGAGAAGAACAAATCTCGAAACATGACAATTTTGTCGCTCATCAACTCGTGGGGCACTCACTTTTCGAGCTTTTTCACATTCCCAAGGCGTTTCAAAGCATCCATAACAGCAGTTCTACTGACATCTAGCACTACCGCGATCCCGCGAACTGTTTGGGACGGTTCAGCTTCCACCAATTCCTGCAACAGGATTGCTCTAGGTCAGGTCGACCGCTATGGGGATCACCTTCGAGGCTGAAATCTCCGGCCGTAAATTCTGTATAGAAAGTAGCATTAATGAGCAATGCAAGTCGAATTTTTACTTAGTAATAGATGAATGAAAAATAGCAACACGAAACCGTGAAAACTTTCCGAACAATCGAATAAAATGGGAAGACACGGGGTGAAGATCGACGGCCGGCAACTAAACCATCACCGTTTCACTTACAACCTCGCTCTCATAACACCGAGGATTAGCCGGACGGATCAAATGCTGGCCGATTTTAATCGTGTATGTGGAAACGTTGGACTGCAGCTGAACTCTACGAAAACGATGTTCATAAGGAATGGATGAGTTTCTGATGCCCCATTCTCGCTCAACGGAACGAACATCTCCGAATGCTCCAGCTACGTGTATCTGGTCGCGAAGTCAACATGGCCAACGACCTAGCGCCAGAGCTGAGCAGGAGGAAACGAGCGGCTTAGGGAGCTTTCAAGAGTGTCGAAGAAGTCATGAAGAAGACGAAGAACGTTCGACTCCGTGCCCACCTATTCGACTCCACCGTTCTTCCTGCCCTAACCCACGCCTCAGAGACTGAGCTATACGAAAGCAGGATGAACACGCGATCAGCGCCGTGAGTGGGGAATCGAAAGGGCGATGCTAGGAGTGACGCGATTCACGCAAGTGAGAGAAGGCAGAGTTCCGAGCTTCATCGACGTCCGAAGATCAAATGCGCTATCGCATGGACCAAATTGAGGAAATTAGGTGGCCGGCAAAGTAATGCGTTTCGCAGACACCCGCAAGAAGAGAGCCGTCACCAACAGGATTTCGTGGAATGATAAAAAATATCATGGCGCCCACCAACGCAACGGGACGAATGGAGACGCTTTTGGTGGCCAGCTACATGAGTCTGATAGCGAGCAAAGAACGCTGTCCATGGATATGGCACCAGGAATAGCAAAAGCAGCAATGGCCAGAAGACGCAGTCCCTGAAAAAATGCACCACGCAGAGAACAAGACAGAGCCAAGGTACCTTTTGCGTGCGCTTCTTTTCACACGAGCTGATCAACACAAAAGTGTGCGCACGTCTGACCGCATCAATGTTATTGTTCTTCAGCGTCTGTCCCGCTTCGTAGTGGGGTACGCTATTCTGGTGTCATGACGCCAACCTTCCCGATCCAACGCTAGATCAGGGTGGATACCAGCAACCTTCATGTCCATATGTGACGTATCAGAGCAGCGCTGGTTTGGGCGCCCTCTAGACCGTTTTGCTATCACCTCGATGTTAAGGCCTGTCTTGCGGACACTGACCTTTTTCCCACGCAGAACGTGGCTGTACCATCGTAAGCGAGCTTCGCGCATCTTGTGCGCTTTCGGCTCGGCATCGTTTTTTTGTAGTCCAGACGCGTGACTCCAGCCGTCCAGCGCAGCATCTTCGTCTACATGACGCTGAGGCGCGTTTCAACTTCCTTGATCGCATTCCATCACTCAGCACGCCTGTCGCCTGCAATCGAGTGTCCGTGTTCGGCTTAGCTCGCAGAGCGAGCAGCTTCCAGTAGCACCGCGGAGGAACGGACATCGTCACCACGACTGAACCCACCAATGACCCACATTTATTATCTTCAGGATATGGTATAGAATATTTGAGGTTCCTCCGGTTGCACGCGACAGCTTCAATAGTCTTCCGAACGCTGCAACGTCGCATGAACCAGCAGAAAAGGGCACCACTTGTCCGTTCCGTTGGTCTGCCATCAACTTGTGGTCGAGGGTTTTGTCTTCTGAATGCGTCAACGTTTTCAGCTAGTTATCTTGATTGTGTTTAGTTCGTTCAAGTCTGAACGTAAGGGCCGCCCACGATATAGCATCTGAAGCTTCGCTCAGCTCGAGAAGATTAATTCGTGGAATCAGATGCAACACTAGACCGAGGAGTAAAGGTTGGTTCTGCCTTCTGTTTCTTGCTCCTTTCTACTTTTTTCTATTGATATGTTACGTCTTCTCGACATTATGAAACGGCTTTATCTGGCTGAATCGCCTTCCTCAGAGCCTGAACGGGTCAAATCAATTAGGAGTTACTCCAACAAATACCAATATAAATAATAATAACAATAATATAAATATACAGGGTGGCTGAAAAGTTCGGGCAATTTTCGAAGTATTTCAGCAGTACGACAAAACTACATAACGAAACAGATTTATAAACAAAAATAACAGCAAGTTCATCAGATCAGTAACAACAGAATACAACAGAAGAATTCACAACAAGTGCTCAAAATTGCCTCCTTGGACTTCAATACATTTTTGCTGTCGCTTTGGGAAGTCGCTGGCGATGGTCGTATACTGATCTGCACTAATCTCGTCCCAGGATCGCATCAACTCCGCTTTCAGCTGCTCCAAAGTGGCGTATCTTGTAGTAGAGATCTTCTGCTCTATGTCTGACCACACCGAACATCTATCGGGTTGAGATGAGGCGAGTTGGATGGTCAGATGTCCTTGCTCCAAAAGCCTGGGAAGAGCTACTCGCAAACGGCAATCGTGGATTTGGTGGAATGCGCGTCCTGTTGAAGTGAAAATCCAGTTTCGCTAGAATGGCACAGCCTCCTCGACTCCAGAACGTCACGGAGGACATACGTCACTGGTAGCTGGCGACGTTGATTTTGAATTTGTTCTCTATGAAGACAAGCGCTGTCTTTCCGGTAGGCGCATATCCCAACCCACCCCATCACCTGGTCTGGAAAATGACTGCGGCTGATGGTCCTTGCGGTCGTTGTTCTCTGCGGACCATTCTTGAGCAGTTGCCGGCAATTCTGACGGTTGTGAGCCGGCTGTACCTTGAAGATCTTCTCGTCGGAAAACAGCACCCTCGACAAGCAATCGTCACCGACCAGCCGACGCATTCGCCTGCATTTCCTCAACCTCTCAGCTTTCACCGCGTCGTTGGGGAAGTGAGTGACTTTGCAGCTAAGAATCCCAGCTCCCACCTGGCAATGTGTTATACTCGTTCCGTCCCGATCCCGAGATCCGTAGCCATCTTGTTCATGGATACCTCAGAATTGCGGCGAATGCGACAACGAACCTTGTTGATGCTCTCCGGTGTTGTCGCTGTGATGGGACGGCCGCTGCGGGGACGGTCCAAGGTTCCTACAGTCTCATTCTAGCGCTTTAGATCTTGTAGACTGCTTTTTGTTTGAAGCCGGTTGTCCGAACTATGTCCGCTACGACGGTGGCACGTTGTCTTTCACGAAACATAGCGCCTACACAATTGAAAACAAGAAAACTGGAGCAACACATTCTCTATCAACATTGCGGGAGGAATACAACAGAAGCAACAGAAACAACAAAAACTTCAATTTTAAAGTCAAAAGTACTACCGAAGAATGGCTCGAACATTTCAGCCACCCTGTATAAATAAATACCTCAACCTTACAAAATTCAATGTCAAACGTTTGAATTCCTTGCCAATGGAGAGATTCCAGTATCGTGCCTCACTATAGTCTACTGAAGGATCAGCGAAAGTTGCACAGGGCAGACTAGTGTGGCACGGGAGAGCACCTAACCCAAATTGAAATGGGAGACTGAGCTAAGGCTTGAGGTTCCCGAAATAACGTCTTGAGGGCTTTGTGCCCAACGTTTAAATATCCTGACAAAATTCAAAATCTTCACTTGCCGAAACCTCCCCACCCCTCCCGTGACAGTTGATCCTATGGTAGCATATGGCAGTGGATGCCCTAAGTGTCAATTTTCCATCCAGATATTTCAATACCAGACGTTCAACGGCTTGCCGGCCGCCAAACGGCTTGTTGGGGGCCTCGCCCCAAACCCGGAGAATAGAACACCCCGAACGCCTTCTTGTCCTCTTTAGGCCTTCTCTCATTCATTACAGTAAAAAAACTGGTTTTGCTATATAGAATGGTATAGCAGAATACGTTAGTGCAAAATCTTCAAGACTTTCTCCTATGGTGCCTCATCCTCTATCGCACGTACGCGATTCATTCTCTGAAGTACTCCTTCTATTAATTAATTATGGTTCCCCTTTAATGTTCTATTACTGGACCCTTTACTGAACCCCTTTAACTGGTGTTCTCTTTATTGGCTCCCTTACTGGTCCCCCCTTGACTGGTCCTTCACTGGTACCCCATTTATTGGTCCCCTTCACTGGACCCCCATTCACCGCTCCCCGTTACTGGTCCCACCTTCACTGGTTCCCCTTTATAGATGAACCCTTTACAGGACCCCCTCCCCTCCTTTACTACTGGTACCCCACTTGCTGGCCCCTCTTCACTGGTACCCCCTTTGCTGGCCCCTCTTCACTGGTCCCCCTTTATTGGTCAACCCTTTACCGGTCCCCTCCCCCCCTCCCTACTGGACCACCATCCTCACTGCTCCCCCATTACTGGTTCCACCTTCACTGGTAACACGTCGCCTGAATCCGTACAGGCCTTTCGCGATGTTTATGACACATCTTCAAAAATTTTTTTTCTGAACCCAGGTACCTGATGAAGGACGTCGGTGACATGTCTTCTCAAGCCGGACGTCCTTTGCATCAGTTACACGTCTTCTTAACCCAGACACCCACTACGCGACATCAATGACACGTTGTAGGAAGGTAGGAATCCGAACACCTCTTGCGCGACATCGGTGACACCTCTTCTCTACCTGGATGTCCTTTGTGCGACATTGGTGACATGTCTTCTAAACCAGACGCCTGTTGAACGACGTCGATCACACCTCTTCTAAACTCGGACGCTCGCTTTCACGACTTCGATGACACATGTTCGGAACTCGAACGCCCTTTGCGTGACATTGGCGACGCGTCTTCTGACCCCTCTCAACATGACGTACAACCCCCCTTCCCCATTCCCACACTTTCCCCAACACGCTCCTCCAGCACTTTGTGCAAACAAACACACGCATACACTCACCCACAGACAAACGACCGTTCTCGCTTATATATTGTAGGATCCTCACACGCAGAGGACGATGTCGCTTTGGATGATTGGAATGCTTCTTGGCCTTCACGTAAAGTAACAGTCTTTCCTTTGTAACTAGCAAGTAGGACCACGCCTGTGCCTCCCCTTAGGAGGTATTCCGGAGGATAAATTGGTGTGTTTGGACAGTTCTATATAGAAATGATTTTCGACTTTTTTCATTCTTTGACAATACGAAGGTGCTGAAGCGTAAGCCAAGACAGAAAAATACACTTGACAAATTCCTAGCTGCAAGCTCAACAAGATAGGATCTCATTTGACCGTGAAGTCGCACCATTTTCTGTGGTTTTGAAAACGGTTTACGAAATTACCGATTATTCCAAGCAAATAGTTTTTTTTTGAGAAGTTCTGGAAATACATATCAAGGTAATTTGTCGGCAACTAACTTACTGCATTTTGCTTTCCGGGCATTCCACTGTGTGATAGGGGCATTGGGAGGAAGCAATGAACTTCGACTTGATTTCAACGTTGGAACAACGGAAGTCATCTGGACAGCGATGATGCTCGATGCCGCGTGTAGCGAATGACGTACACACGGTACAGGTTTCAAAAGCGCCAACAATTGCTGAAACAATTTGAGCAGTACTCGAACCTCGAAGTTATCTAGTTCACTTCGGAATTACTTTTCTGCAAATTATCTTGCATAATTTACTCTTTAGTCAAATTTAAAAAGCTGGGAACTCATTAATTCCTAGTGTTGCACAGTTTAGTTCAACGCAAAATGGATAAAGCAGATTCCACCACACTTTTGAAATGTAGCACGAAATGAGTGATCCAAATTTTAGAGACTCAGAAAGCGCTCACTTCTGATCACGAAACACCAGCAAAAAGCTACCGTACCCTACATGAATTACCATTCACAGAATCTTCACAGTTGCCTTAACTACCAATGGCTGTATTCTTTTGTGGAGTTATAGGTTCTGTATCAATTTTTGGCACTGAAGATGTCCAATTATAGGTTTCTTTAATGCCGTATTGAATTTCCTCATGATCAAACTCATGTTTTATCCGATTACCAACCGTAGCAAATGCAGTGGAAAGTTCTGAACTTTTAGTCAAATTTTTGTCTAGTAGCTCTCGGACATATTTCTTATGTGAGTCATATCGTGACACTGGGAGCTAGCTCCAGAAGTTTTGCCATTATCAGATGGTACAAACAAAGCATGGGGCTTCTTCATTCGAGGAGTGGGCAACATATATGAAAGCAGCACTAGTTGCATAACTTGCTCATTTCCTAGCAGCGAATTATGCAATTTCTACAAATTTCAAAGGGCTGTGAATCCTTTCATGGGAAGTAACACTGGGAACATAACCAAAATAGAATTTCCTACTTCGTAACTCTACAATAACAACTGAGCTTTCAATTCATTCATACTTGCTCATAGTAGGCTTCGAGACTTTTACTTCTTTAATCATCTATTAGCATAACTTCCATTCACAAAGCAATGAGGTGATAGAGGCTGACCACTAAATACAACACACTACGAACAGCCCTCCGTTTCCTCCTTTTCTTTATGATTTCTTTTGTGAAATATACGTTACAAAACAGAAATACCAGCTTCTTGGTTAAAGTCGGCAAGCGGTCTGACCATTGCTGGTTGAAGGTACTGTTCTGCTTTCTCGAAGGGCTCTCCTCGTCCTGTTGATATAATTAAAATTACAAGGTTCTTAAGAGAATATGTGAGATTTTGGATTACCATAGCAATGTCGGCGGCAATAAAAAACAATAAAACAATAATATAATATTGTTTTATAAAACGATAACGATAACAATAACGCCTAAGTTTGACTTGAAATCTCATATTAATGACAGCATAAAAGAGCTATTGCAACTCTATTTGCAGTTTTGTGGAATGTTCGATGCAACGACGCTTCCATATTAATTAAACTTCACAAGGCTTATGTTATGCCAATTATGGAATATGGAGCAAATCTGGAATCCCTATACTTTAAAGCAGATAGGCCAAAATAGAGAAAGCCCAAATGGTTTTCACTAAGATCTTGATGTATGGATGCTTGCCAAATCCCAGCTTCCCTCAAACGTTACCAAGCCACTCCGAGCGACTACGTATTTTTCATCTAAAAAGTTTGCATTATTGCCGAATATTTTGTGACTTGGTTTTTTGCTTCAATGTTATTAGAGGAAAAACAAAGTTGAGACCAAGCAAATACTGGGTAATCATACCTTCTTTTGGACGTATAAATAGTTTTTCTTTGCGGACCGTAAGACTACATAGAGCGTATCAGACAAAAATCTCTAATACATTCTTTCTCCGAGCCGCTAGGTGGCTACAGATGTTGCCCTCTAGCCTTCCTGAAGCTCTTACCATCCTTCCGACGGAAACTGAAGGAAGTTGATTTGGTTTCAATTCTCAATCTACCAAGTATATATTGACCGTGAGTATCTCGCTTCGGTGGGGCTATGTTTGGACTCAATTGCTTAGAGCTGTTCAGTGATGGTTGATATCTCTCAAGGCTGAGTTGCAGAAGTCACAAATGGATTAAGATGTTCCTATCTTTAGTAAGCTATTCATGTCTGTGTCATGACGCCTCTCTTCTTGTTGCGTGCGGTCAAACAGCGCCGGTGGTGTAAGGCGAACATCGCTGCCCATAAAGCAGAAGATGCGAGTTCGAGTCTGGCGCAAGAGTTTTGATCGCAACAAAACATCCTGTAACAACATATAGCCTCTCCACCAGCCGCTCCAGGCTTGAGGAAATGTGTTAAATCTTCTTGTTGCGTTATGAGGAATTCGTTTAGTTTAAGTGATACTTAGATCATATATGTAGTCATGGACCTCAAATGACGATGGTCGCTACTCAGGCGAAGTAGCTCTCCTCTCCGCGACCTTGTATTGTTTTCTCGTTTTGTTTCACGACACTGTATCCATCCCTGGAGACAGAGAGCATGAGGGCAATGCTATCGGTGGCGTGAACGCGGGTTTGGGTGCCGAAGTTTGGTTGGTTAACCACCCACTAGTTTTATGTTCTACCTACTTTCTTCCAAAAATTAGACACCTTGCCGTGGTTCTACATTGAAGTCTAGAGTACTATAATTCCCTTGACATTCACCTACTCATTGCAACGTCCTTCCAGAGCCTCAGGCTGGCTATCAAAAGCAACACCAGTTCTTACAGCTTGCCGTATGCTACTATGCACATGCTCTGTCGCATAAACAAGCAACTGGTATGTGATAGTCAGCTTCGTTGGCACTAATCGTAAGTAGCAGTACTGCGCAGTCCTTCAGGTACCTTCGTGCAATTTGACTTCATACAAACCATGGAAAATTTTACATTTTATGGGAATATTTTTCTCGTGGGTTGGTTGTCCTCCATTTCTTCTGGCTCTCTCCCCTTGCCGCGCAGCCTCACTGATAGTGAGCCTTCTTTTTCTAAATGCCCACGTTTTGTTAAATCTGACTATTGAGCTTTTTCTAATGTTTTTCTTAGTACTGTTCGTGTTCTACAAGAATCATTGAATTGGCACATCCAGATGGGTGTATTTATAATAAATAAATAAATATTGCCGGTACTTTTGGCACTAGGCAAAAGTTCCGACTCCAACGATACGACTTCGGTCGAAAAAATTTTGTCTAGGGGGGTTATAGCAACTTTGTCTAGGGGGGTTATTTGGGGTGCGGATCACGAATCTGACATCCGTTTTTTACTATTCGGCGCATACAGGAAGACACAGGATTACATTCTTAAAGTTTCTACAGGTGATGGCAGCTAGCGGCTGGTATGGGTTAGTGGTCGGTTCATCGAGTTACGAAATCCGTGATATTGGCGGAAAAAAGAAAAGGAGTGACTAGCCGAATCGTGAAAAACGGATGTCAGATTCGTGATCAGCACCTCAAATAACTCCCTAGACAAAGCTTCGGCGAAATTTCTTTTACTAAAGTCGGTGGAGTCGGAACTTTTAACTAGTGACAAACTTTTGTGATCTTCTTTCTGAACGAATTTTCCTACTTGAAATTGGTACATTTTGTCAGTAAACTTCTGTGTGTTACATCAGCTAACATGTCTCTTCTTCTCTAACATCCAGTTTAGGCTTTTCTACCAGGTAAAAACTATCCTGCCACCTCTAGTTTGCTCAACGGTGGCCTAACTACGCACCTTCATGGCCAGTGGGGTCACTATCGTGTTTCTGGTGCAAAAAACTCTCAAAAATCTATGGAGCAATTCTAAGACAACTTGTTGGTGCTAGGTCGTCCCTTGAACTTTTATTTGAAAAGAAGGAAGACGAAAAACTATAGAGGTGTGATATTATCCCAACGTTTCATTATCAAATTCGGTAGGAAATGGATCACAAAGGCAATAAGAGACATAACCTTCATCACCTGTCAATAAGCGTAAGTCCAAGAAGCTTTCCAACGCTTTGCTATAGTTCGAAGGATCAACTAGGTTGGCGAAAAAGTTTCCGGTCACTCAGGTCAAATTTTTGAAAATTCTTCAGGAACCTTCCTTTCGTCCAAAACGTATATAAAGGTTGCCCAGTAGTCAACATATTCCTAGGTTTTCCTAGTATTCCGCTACGAATATGGTTGAAAATCGTACTTGAATCTATGCAAGTTCAACTGCTCCTGCTTAACGCGCCTTTTGTACTTGTGCCGCAGCGGCACGGCGCGATGGTCAAAATAGCCATCGATTTTACGCGTCGCCCGACCGCGCCGCATCTTTTTTGTACTCCGCCGCCAGAAAACACCACACTTGACTGGATTTTGTGTTACGGTGGATATCTTGTCTTGTGGCAGTTATCAAATCTTCTTATATCGCATCATCACTGCTATTCTATATAGATTCTTTCCATATTTCAAGCATGAAAACGGAAAACCGTGATGTTTGCCACATAGGTTACAGCACTTCGGCAGCCTTCTTTATTACCAAAGTCAGACAAGTTATACATCAAAACAGTGTAGCTTTACTAGTAGCTAGTTGTAAAACCTTTTGCTGTAGTTAGAGCTTCACATATCCTCGGAATAGACTCTAGAGGTTTGTTGATCACGTGGGGTCCGATATCTTCCCATTTCTGCCTTAATTGTTCAAACTTTTCGGCCTTGTTTCTTGCCGTGAGACCTGCCAAACCTCTAGCAAGGTGTCCCCAAAGGTGTTTGATTGGTGCAGATCCGGTGACTAACTAGGCATAAGATGAATTCCATTTTCGTTGAACCACTCCTCCGTCTTCGAATCATGTTCGGATCGTTGTCCTGTATGAAAATCTATGGCGTTTGGAATGTTTCTCTGGCGTGTGAAAGCGCAACATTGTACAAATCCTTGTTCTCCTTGTAGCGTTTGGTGTCCACAACTTCTTGGATTTCGTGAATAGGGCCTGTTCCGTGCACACTGAAGCATCCCCACACCAAAGCACTTCCTCCACCGTGTTTAGTAGCTGGCAGTTGATACATTCTGTCGTAACTCATGCCTTTTGGACGTCTTACGTAGTGTGGTCCATCAGATCCAAATAGGTTAGACTTGCTCTCGTCACTGAGAAACCTTCATCAGCGAGAAGCAATTTTTTCCAATCGTCTATCGTCCAGCACAAATGCTCCTTGGCAAACCGGAGTTTAGCTCTTCTATTCTTATCGCTGATGAAGGCTTTCTTAACGTGACGTCTTCCATAGAATCCAGAAGATCTCAGTCGACTTTTTATCGTGCACGTTCACATCTATTCCGTGGTGAGCGGCGACAGACTCCTTTACATCGACGGCGGTCAGCCACGGGTTACGCTTCAACATCCTCTGGATGACAAAATCGTCTGCAAAAGTCGTAATCCGTGGCCTGACTGACTTAGGAGCGTCTTTCGCTGTTCCAGACAGGTCAAAACTCCGCATCGGAAACGTAGTCCTACTTATCGATAAGAGACTTTCTTCCGGACGAGTCGAAAAATGGGTTCTCGTACTTCAGCGGAGATGCCCTTCCCTCTCGGCATAATCTCGGCATAACACAGAGTTTGCTAAAGACCGCAGTATGTCAAAACGCTAGTTACCTTTGAGCGTTGCGCACGACTGACCTTGCACTTGCAAAAAGTCGATGGCAACGAACGCAGATAGATCAAAGGATCGTGACCCAATTTGCTATCACACCTCCAAATTTCACTCTTTTTTAAAGACAAGTTGTTACGAGAAAAGCAAGAGTACATAAACTTTTAGACGCCACTGTAGATATTTGGGGATCCTGACGAACTAAAGGAAATCCACCTCACCGAATGCATTAACATATGCGAATCCTTGCTAAATCTTAACCAAAGCGACCCATTTTCCAAATTAACAGAGCTCAATTGGGAACTGTTGCAACATCCAGCCCTGACTAAGCATCATTAGGCTAGCATTTTTTCGCTCCCTTCGAAACCATTTGAATGGTTAAACTTTTGATTCCGATCAAGCTGCTAAGAAAGAGTTGCACCACCTCCTCGCTTTTGAAAACAAATGCAAAAGATCATGCAACAAATGGTCAATATATTATTGATTAATGTTTGTTGTTAATATAAATAAACTCACGTTGAGAAATATGGAAAAACGACATTAATTATCGTGAACCCAATACTTCTAGTGAATTAGTCATTGTTTTATCCGAATCCGAACCAGGTGTCTAGTATCGGCTCGCGAAAGCTGGTACCCACCTCCTTCGACTGCGCTGCACGTGTCCGCCTCCCCGGTTAGGCCCTTAAATGTCGGGTGCGTTAGGTGCGGTGTCTCCCATTACTGTAGAAGGCGAAGCGACACGCTTGGTTACCGTAGGCAGAGCGGGTGCCGCGCCCGCCGAGGACGAGGTTTCACTACTACTGCTCAACTCGCCTCATCTAGGTACTAGATGAGGCGAGTTGAGCAGAGCGCGCATTGCTGCCCTGGAGCAGATTCCGTGCAGAAGCAGACCGGGTCTGATTCTTATTTATTTATTTTTTTGCTCTGTATTCTTCTTTTCTGCCAGTTTTCGGTCCGACCACATACCACATCTGAGGTTACAAAGACGAAATGATAAACGGTGCAACACATCAAGTTTCTTCCTTTATTACACATCTTTGATGTACGACAGCTTGATTGCTTTTGCTCGGGTCATGTGTCTTTTCAACTTTTCTGTGTTTTTCTGCTTGTTTTATAGTTCGTTAGTTGAGTATAGTCCCCGCTAAAATGTCGCTAATTCGGCCTTTATTGTCTTTGTTGAAGTGTGTTATAAGGCGAACCCCTCAGCAGGAGTCACTCAGAGCCCCAAAGCATATTAAAACTAGGATACCAAAGAGAAAAAAGAGAGAAAAACGAACAAAGTTGTCAATCACTACCCTACGACAGAAAGTCTGCTATGTTCATCCGTTGCACCTCTCGTCTAAGGCGGGGTCAATAACGCGCCACGCTACCGTAATCGGGGACGGTGGCGGGCTGCAGTGGCGCGCTATCGCAACTCAGGGAAACACCTAACGCACGAACCCTTGAAGGCCCTCTCGTAGTCGTTCTTGAATAACGACCCTAAATAATGAATTGTGGGATTTGCATCGAGCTCCTTCGTTGTGCTATTCAATGGTCACTCTCTCTCTCTCTCTTCCGCTTAACCTCATCTTCGGCGCACAATCCGTAGTACTACGCAGAAACTCTTGGCCGCGCTTCGCTGACGCCCCACCCCCTTTCCAACTGCAATCGCGCAGCGGCGCGGCAGATACTCCCAATTGACGAGCTGCGCCGCGGCGGGAGGACAAAAGGCGCCTAACGAATTCAGGAAGCACAACAACGCATGCGCTAAGAAATTTATATGACGCGATTGGCTTTCTAATCAGCAAAATGTTGGATACGCAAGTTTAAAAACGGCAACTTTGACGAGTGACAAGACATGATCTGGTTGGACGGTAGCAGTCAGTGAGCGCCATCTGAAGTTGATTGCAGATAATCCATGGCGTGGTACTCAGAGCTGGCATAATACTACAGTGCCATCGGTAAGGTACAAAAGGTACTCATCTGCATCACCTCAGAAAGGCATGAAGATATGGCGCATAGGTAGTCATGGTCTATTTTAAATGCATTTGAAAATCTGTGTGTTTTCATCCACACAACGATACCAAAACCGATTATTTTGTTGTTATCTAAAAGGCTTAACTGTATTCAAAACTGTAGGAATAATGTAATAGGTTGGTGAAAAAGTGTTGCACCAAAAATTTTGAAAAATTTTCAAGATTTAACAGAAACTTCCAAGGACTGTTTGGTGCCACGTATTTGTAGCACAAACATTCTAAAATATTTCGCATACGTGGCAATTTGCTTCTGAGGGCATATAAATACTTCGACTGTAGTGAAGACTGACTGACTCCGTGACTCGGACAAGGCTTCGCGACTGTCTATCGCTCAGTCTCTCCTTGTTCTTATTCGTAATAAGGACTTTCTCGAGAATGTCGCCACGGGAGATGAATCCTGGGTTAACAATACTCGGAAGGCCCAGTGGCTCCCTCAAGGCGGACATCCACCAGAGGAAGGTAGTGCTGTGCTGTTGATGGGATTCTCGAGAAACGCTCTGTCATGAGCTCCTTGTCGACGGCAGCGCAGGAACAGGGAACATCTACGCTACACAGCTGCAGAAGCTGAGCGAGGCCATGTCACGCAAACGGCGAGGGCGGAGGAATGTTTACAATCTTCACGACAATGCTCGTTGCAAGGTCGTCCCACCAGAAGATCCAGGTGCTTGGGAGGTACTGCCCCACTGGCCTACCACCTCTTTCAAGCTCTCAAGCAACACTTAAGGGATAGGTGCTTCAACGACGAATCGAAATGGAATCCGGAGTGGAGGAATTCTTTGAGTCACGGCTGATTTATTCTGGAAAAAAGGATTTTGTGATCTCCTCATCAGATGGCAGAAGGTTGTAGATGTAAATGGTAATTACTTTGTAGATTGAAGTCGCTCATAAAAAGCAATAAAATTTTGAAGAAAAATTACTCTTTGGTGCAAAACTTCTTTTCCTCCAACCTAATTCAAAGCAATAAAATGGTTAAAACTCTCGGTCCACCTCAACTATAGTTAGAATGATAAAAGAAGTCTCTTCGCTAATACTTGATTGAATTCAGGATTAATCATAAATGCAGTTATTCCTAATGTGGTGACCCTTAATTAGAGACAAAGTCGAATTTATTCGGGAACCCGATGAGGAGTAGTCGCTTCTGCGTGATCACCGGGACCATGCACGCCCTCCGGCCACTCAAAGCACATGCCGCTCAGCCCTCGGAGGAGGCTATAAAACAGCAGGTCAGGGGAGCGCCTTGCAGTCTTCTCTCCCTTAAGCGAGCTCGGGCCCCTTCCCTCTTCCTCATTCTTACTTTAGGTCATCCTCCATATTGTGTTTGTAGTTTTATTGTAGCTCCTTAATACGTTGTATATGTAATGTAGCCTACTCCTTACAGTCAACCTTCTCGTATGTTCAATATTCCATAATCATTCTGTTCAATAACCAGATATACTCATATAAACAACAAGCATCGTGTATCTTATTCCCGCTAGTTGCCTCCGGGCACTTCTTCCTTACAGTAATAAATTGGGCCGAAAGTCTATTACACTAACAGAGTCTATTTTTTAGTATGGAAGGTAAATATAACAGTAGTTTGCCATAACATTTAGAAAATTCACACAAACCAGTAGTTCTCGGTATCTGGCAAACGATTCTATCAAACGGTTGAGCCGTTCCACCCCTCTGTTTGATCGTCCATACGCGGTTAATGCATTCCACTGTGTACTGAGCGATGAAAGCTGGTACGAGTACTGCAAAATAAATGGCAAATTATAAGGCTATGCTGTAGTAACAAGCCTGGGAGAAGTAGCAAACTTTTTCTTAGAGAATGCACAAAATTAATAAGAAGGTGTGGTTTTATGATCTGCTTTCCAAGTTCAAAGCCTTTCCAGCTATTATTCGAATCCTCTCTATGGCCATCTTCTGTAATGAGAGGTACCCAAAGGTGTGTCGCTCATGGTAGAATTTAGGCTATGGATGTACTATAGTTGAGCACTAACAAGGAAAGGCTCCCAACTCAAGGTGAGTTTTTGCGATGCTATTTTGACAGGATGTACGGGATCATGTGAGCGGAATCTAGAATTACAGTTAGTTTTTGCTGAGCGCTTTTTTTAAAGACCTAAAAACAGGTGTGAAAACGTGTGCCAACAATCATCAACTCCTATGACAGCCCACGAGATGTGCCTCGGTGGCGCAGTCGGTAGGAGTGTCGCCTCATAGCAGCACAGAGACGGGAATTGAATTCGAGTCCGCCTACCGCCAATATTTCTGCACATATTAGCTTGTTGTTATTATGCTTTCTCATGATCAAAGGAATCAATTTTAAATGATTTTTCAATGCTTTCGATAAACCAAGGCTGTCTATTTGCGCCTTCATAAATGGTGGTTTTTCGACGATACGTATCTGCACCATACCATTTCTCTGGAAATAAGGTCTTATTACTCCTCCCTTTTAGTCAACATATACGGCACAAATCCATGAAACAGCTAAAACACAAGCGTTTTTCACACCAACAGCATCTCAGGATACTTCTGTGATCATGAGAAAGCGTAATAACAACAAACTAATATGTGCAAAAATGTTGGCCGTGAGCGTGCTCGAACTCAAAGGACACCCAGTGTGCTTCTATGAGGCGGCACTCCTACCTACTGCGCCACCGACGCACACCTCATGTGGTGTCATAGGGGTTGGTGATTGTTGAGCACACGTTCTCACACCTCTTTTTCAGGTCTTTATAAAGCAAAAGCGTTCAGCAAAAACTAACTGTAATTCTGAACTCCGCTCGCACGATCCTACATCTGCCAAAATAGCATCGCAAAAGCTCCTTGTAAGCGTGTAGTTGGGAACCTTTCCTTGTAAGCCGCTGCTGAGCCGCTCAGACGTAAACGGACCGAATTCTGAACTAATCCCCTACTGCTATATGAATGTTTGCGCGCGCTCGATACAATATCCCAAAACCTGCGCATCACCCAAGGTGTTGTTATCACAGCTCGTTTCTGTCTTTGCGAGTGCAAACATACTGACACCACTTGGAAGGATAAGACAGCTTGCGTCGCTGAGTTGAGAAACGGATCATACACATGATATCCACTACATCGAGCAATATGGAGCAAGTTCGAAAGGATTTTTTCAACAAATCTTCAATGGAAACCATACATTGCTGCTCACTGCTCAAAATCCCTGGGGGTGTGCACTATCAATCTGCTTGTGCTAAACGTCCTCTCAAGTGGGATAACGCATCGATCCAATGTCCGCCTAGACGCCGACGCAATTCACGACGCAACGGCTGCAACCGCACGCTACAGTATCCCGCAAACCTGCACATCAATCCGCAATTCAAAAGGTAGTAGGGGATTAGTTCTAATGGTAGGTAACACCATTTAAAGGAGTCTCAGATAAGTGTATTCCTCCTCATCATCTTTAGTGTTGTGGCTTCGTTCACTCTAAATTAAGCTCTTAACCCTTTTACGACACGCGCGATTTTTACGTGACTGTCGCGTGGGACAGCGCGTATTTTGCCCGCGCGCCGAGTGTCCGACGACGTCGTCGGACAATGTCTCAGGGTGCGCACAAAATTTTCCGGCCTATCATGAACGAGGGATGTAATGCGCGCGATAGATGTGAATATACCAGTAACCAAAGAAGATTCTTGAGTACAATATTAGATGTACATACCAGTAAACTGTATTTGAATTATTATACCATCAAGTAGTCAAAACCTGCTTATGAAGTATTTTTATAATGGTGTCCCATGGAGCCGTTTCTTGCTTTATTTGGTAGATATGAATAAATCACTAACCAATGAAGTTTTCCATGGACCATCTTGACCACATATATTAGTGAACTCAGAGATTAATATTGTACTATTAAGTAAGTGTTTGATAACTTTCCATGAACTGTTTTTATGAGGGTGTCCGACGACGTCGTCGGACAATGTCCCACGCGGCAAAAAAAGAGTCCGACGGCATCGTCGGACAATGTCGTGAAAGGGTTGAGGAAAACATAGATCACGGACCACTCACTGTCTCTAATCGAAATACCACCACTCGTGAGTCTGACTGCAATTCTGGCGTTATCGGGACAGTTACACACTGCGAAACATCGTCCTCCAACACGTTGGAAAGTGAATTCCTAAGAAGGTGTGATCGCGTAATAAATGGAAGGAAACACTTAGCTACCTCTATTGCACACTAGATCTGAATTGTATTGTTGAAACTGGAAACTTACATTTCCTGTGTTTGGGCAGGTAGTGTCTGGAGTGCATAAATTTGGATCGTAGAGATTGAAATCGCAATTACATGCTGAAATTTAACAACGTTGTTCACTGTTGGCGCTGCTAATGGTCACAGCAAAAAACATGAAAGCAAGCGAAGATTATGTGCGATTTCAAGGTCTATCCTTCTCCAATATTTTTTTCATTCATTTGTGTTTGTTCGGGATTTATCCTAGTCCGGGGGCCACATAACTAAAATGTAGGTAATAAAATGAATTGAGACTTACCGAGCGGCTCCTAGAAAACGAGTTGGAACCTAAAATAAACCAAAAACGAACAAAAAAAAAACAAAACAAAAACTGCCACGGTTTACAACTCTCGGCGGGCAAAAAGCGACGGAATAGAGGCATGCCGATTGCTGACCGCCGGCTGACATGTTATAACCAGCATCTAACATGGTGAGGAGGGCGCATGAAGCCGCATGCCTCGTGCTGACCGCCGCCTGACATGTTATAACCAGGATCTAACATGGTGAGGAGGATGGTTGCCTGCTTACAACCGCAACAAATGTAATTTTTTCGTTTTTTTCTTTGTTACTTTTCTTGTTTAGGTCCCATGTTGTTCTGTAGAGGCCACTCGGTAAGTCTTAAGTGAATTTGTTACATATAATACTTTTTACTTATGTGGCCCCCCGGACTAGGATCCAAAATTCGTTGTATACCAACGCTTCAAAAAAAGAGCAATATCTGCTCAGAATGCTTTCTTCGTTTCCGGACTCCGGAGAACGAGAAGTCGCCGAAACCTCAGCCGAAAATAATCTGACAATTTTGGTCTACAGCTCATAAAGCTACAGTTTCCTTCAGCGTTTATGTTCAGTCAAGTCATGCTCTTCTTGCGTCTATGTAACGTGTCCATCGAGCGTTGTCTAGGTCTTCACGACCTATCCTACTTCGAACCTTTCACAACGTACTCTTCGCTTGCACGCGGATAGCATCCTAGACCGTTCTCGCTCATATTGAGTTGAACGAGATGCCAATGCGTTGTCGTTTGTCACTGTTTCGGATACAGGCACCGAACAGTACATTTGTCTCGAGAGCACTAGTCCAGGCTCCGTTTCTTTCTCCACGACCCAGTACTCTGACATATACAAAGTATCAGTTCTTGGCAGTTCGACACCGCTCACGTAATCGAGTCCCTGTCGCTCTCGTCTCGTCGTTCGTCGGGTACTCCTTTTTAAATTGCGGGTGAAACCCAACTCAGAGAATTTATACGACAGAAGTAGTCGTGTTGGACTCTCCTTGAACCTCGGCCTAGTCGAGTCTGTCCATAGATCTGCTATGCTTGTCACGAGGTTGTTAAGCCGCTTTATTGGGTTACCTTTCGACCAATTCAAGGAACAGAACAACCAGTTCCGAAAACCCCCATTCTAGTGCCCTTGGCGTTCTATGAAGTGCCGACTTCTATACGAAAGTGTCTGACAAGATCTGGGCTGGGAAATTAGGTTTCGATGATAGAACTTCCACCTGGCAACCTTACATGGAAAGGTTCCCAACTCAAGGCGAGCTTTTGCGATGGTATTTTGATAGGATGTAGGGCCGTGTGAGCGGAGTCTAGAACTACAGTTAGTTTTTGCCGAACACTTTTTTAAATACCGGAAAGAAAGGTGTAAAAACGTGTGCGCAACTATCATCAACCCAGTGACACCTCTCGAGATTCGCTTCGCTGGCGCAGTCGATAAGAGCGCCGCCTCCTAGAAGCACACCGGCGGGCTTTTGAGTTCGAGTCTGCGTGCTGCCAATATTCCTGCACATATTAGCATGTTGTT
This sequence comes from Heligmosomoides polygyrus bakeri, assembly GCA_947359475.1. Taxonomy (NCBI): domain Eukaryota; kingdom Metazoa; phylum Nematoda; class Chromadorea; order Rhabditida; family Heligmosomidae; genus Heligmosomoides; species Heligmosomoides polygyrus. The sequence goes on from OX375868.1 coordinate 11,071,672, forward strand.
ATCATGCTTCCTCATAATCACAGGAGTCAATTTTAGACCATCAAGGCTTTCAACAAACAAAGGCTGTCTATATGCAGCGTCATATGTGCTAGTTGTTCAACTATGCGTATCTGCACCGTGTCACTTCTCTGGAAGTAAAAGGTCTTGTTGCTCTTCCCTCTTGGTGGCGATGTTCATTCCTCCGTGGTGCTACTGAAAGCTGCTCGCTCTGCGAGCTAAGCTGAACACAGACACTCGATTGCAGGCGACAGGCTCTTGTGACAGGCCGGCCTACGAAGACTCACATCACATGGTGCATGACAGCTCAAGTGTTTCGAGATAGTGCTAGTGCTACGGAATCCGCGGAAGCCGACGCGTACTCGCAGAGCCCGGCGATTGTGAGAAGTATGCGAGGGTCCCTGATGCGAGGACGACATCGGGAGGCAACTGAGCTAGTCCGAAAGTCCCGTATCGTAAGCAAGACCCACGTGGCGACGATGAATGTTGGTATGATGACGGGCCGCTCGTGCGAGTTAGTTGAAGCACTGTAGTGAAAAAGAGTTGATTTCTGTGTGGTGCGGGAGACGAGGTGGTTCTGCTGCAAGTCAAGGAGCATACGACGTCGCTTCAAGGCTGTTCTATGTGGAAGTCCCAGGACCACCAGTGGTGTGGGAATAATAGTCTCCGAACGATTTCGTGGCTCGATTGTAAGTGTCGAGCGCTTTAACGATTGATTGACGAAGATCGTTGTCGGAACTAAGAAGCGACTCTATCACTTCTTCTCTATGTGTGCTCCTCAGAGTGGCCGCTCCGATCAAGCCAAGGAAGAGTTTTGTAGTCTGCTTGATGAGAAGACAGCAGAGGTACCGCCAAAAGATGTCATCATAGTCGCCGGTGACCTTAGTGGACGTCGGCGCGACGAAAGACGGGTACAGCTGTCATGGTAAATTCGGTTACGGGCCACGTAACGCAGATGTTGAGCGTATTCTTGAGTATGCGGAATCGCATAACCTCACCATAGTGAACACCGTGTTTCGTAAACGTGACTCCCACCTCATCTCGTTTTATAGTGGGAATACCAGATCTCAGATAGACTTTGTCCTTGTGAAGTATCACGAAGTCTCGTCAAAGACGCGAAGATCGTGCTATATGAGACGGTTGCCCCACAGCATCGACCGCTGGTCTGCACTTTGAAGATCGCTCCTCCGACGTCGAAGCAGTTCGAGCGGTGCGGTGCACCAAGAGTCAAGTGGTGGCGAATGAAAGAGAAGCAAGCAGCTGTGATTTCATGCGCGCAGTTACCAACAGTCACTACTGTCGATAAAACTTGGAAGAAGGCCACCGACGCGATACGTCAAGCTGCACAGTCTGAACTCGGCATTACGAAGTCTGGGCGACGCAAGGTCGACAAGCTGACATGACTGTGGACAGTCGACGTGAAAGCAAAAGTGCGGGAGAAGAAGTTGCTCTATCACGTGTTTCTCAGCGAAAAGACAGCCGATAACTGGTGGAAGTACCAAGACGCGAAGAAAGCTGCAAGGAAGGTCGTGGCTGTTGCAAAAGCCACTCATTATGGGGATGTCAACGGGAGTCGCGCGCTGTTGAGCGGTATCAGTACCGACTTGTCAAGAACAGCCATCGTCAGAACGAGGATGTTGAGAAGTTTTTTCTGCATAAATGATGAGAACGGCCATCTTCTTACGGACCGCAAGAAGGCATTGAGGCGATGGTACGATTACTTTGAGGAAATCTCTGCAGTAGAATTTCCTCATCCAGCCATCCCTTCGAGGGCTCCAATCCACGGCCCTGTGCAGAAGGTCACCGTGGAGGAGAATGAAGCGGCTTTGAAGAAGATGACCCAGGCAAAGCAACTGGGCCGGACGATGTGGCGGTTGATTTGTGGAAGTCAAAGTTTGGCACTCTGCTGAGTTTCGACTACTTCTGTGCCAAACGAAGTTGTTAGGTGGACCAGTATTTATTGAGCGGCCTAACGTTTCGACCCGTTCGTCGTCTTCGGAGGCCTAAAAGTGGCTTGAGGATTCGGATGTTGCTATCTATCCGACCCAACGCCTCATCGACTCTAGCCTTTCGGATATCGTCTTGAGGCATAGCAAGAAATCCCGAACCCATGAACGATAAACTCACCCGCCGATGCACCGCTTGTGCGGAGCGACGCCGCTGCCGCAGTTAGTCGACAGATGGTGACTGAGACTCACTATACTGTTCATTCTACACTATGCATACTGTGTATACCAGTGTCATTCTTAACCACATCCTTGTCACCACCGGTCGCTCTATAACTCACAATGCGAAATAAACGGCAAAAAGTCATCGGTGACCGAAGGACACTCATTTCGATTTTTCATTCGTGGATTTCGTGAAAGAATTCAGAACGCCTCCAGCGCTTTTCTAGACGAAATATCTGTCTCGATGGTCAAAATCGTGCATTTCACATCGAGGTCGTTTCCGCCATGTTCCTCCACTTTATGCTTGCCCAGAGGATTCGTTAAGAAGCCCCGCCTTTTGCACGCTAGATGTTCATTAACACGAATTGCAGCATCCGAATCCTCAAGCCACTTTTAGGCCTCCGAAGACGACGAACGGGTCGAAACGTTAGGCCGCTCAATAAATACTGGTCCACCTAACAACCTCGTTCAGCACAGAAGTAATCGAAACATCTAAATAATGCCGAGGTTTTACGAAGAGAGAACTTGGAGAATATCTGCTGAGTGTTTGGCGAAGTTCTTTAATAAGACTGCAGCGGAGAAAAAGGTACCTGGGTGTTGGCGCCAAAGTACGACGACTCTGAGGTTTTAGCATTGAGGTGAAAATTCTGGATTCTTGCGCGAGGTTCAAATATAACTATTTGAGGCATTTTCTCCGGGGATTCCAAGATCGGCTGAAGGGGGTGTCTGCGTGCATACTAACGCGCGAGCTCAAGTCCTACCTCACTCTCCCATTCAAACCTAGGATAGGTGCTCTTCCGTTCCCTGATTTACACAGTACGTTTTCAGTTGGTCATCAAGCGACAACGCTGAGTTACGTTACTTGGGTACCCTCCAATGGCCAGGCTTTGAAAAGCTTGACATCGAATTTTGTAAGGTGAGGTGATACATGTATGTTAACTCCTAATTGATTTCACTTTCAGAGTCGGAAAAATAAAGGGATTTAGCAGAAATGTTAGCTAATAAAGCCACTTAACAACCTCGCGAGAACCTTATCAAGCCTATACGATGAAAGGTTTCATTTTTACATTTTTACATACTTTAGTTTTGATTCATGAATTCGAATATCTTTCAAAGTCTGCATGTGCAGATTTCATCGTGAATCTACCACTATATAATTGAGTTAGCTTCCTGCCCTGTAGATGGTGAGGCGTATCTCACTCAGGTTGGGAACCTGGCTGAGATACGCCTCGTGGAACCACGCGCAATCTCATGGAACCCCTTGCGACGCCTCCGCGTACCTCGCGCGGGCAACGTCTGCCGTTCAACATGGGATGTTGTTAAAGCAGAGGACGCGTAGCCTCCTCCTGCTTGACGCAGCGACATCTGCGCGCGCTTCTGAGCGTCTGAATCCAGAATACGCGTCCTCTTCGTCGCGCAACAAGCATCTGGAGTCAGAAGAGGAGACACCGTCGTCCAACGACGAGGGATCGCATTCAGAATTGAGCATGAGATGCTGCTGCAGCAGAGGAAGTGCAGCCTCCTCCTGCTTGACACAACGGCGTCTGCGCGCGTTTCTGAGTCCCTGAATCCAGAAGGCGGGTTCCCTTCGTCGCACCACAACCGTCTGGATTCAGAAGATCGAAAAGAAAGGAAACAAAGGAAACAGAGGTCTCATCGTTGCCGTACGACGACCGGCCGCATGCAGAACTCAGCATTATCCCATGTTGAACGGAAAACGTTACCCGTGCCAGGTACGCCTCTGCGTACCTCGCGCGGGCAATGTTTGCCGTTCAACATGGGATGTTGCAGCAGAGGAAGCGCAGCCCTCTCCTGCTTGACTCAGCGGCGTCTGCGCGCGTTTCTGAGAGTTTGATTCTGAATACGTGTCACTGACGTCTGCCTTGAGCATGGTAGGACCACTAAGGGGTGGTGGAGAAGGGAAGTAAGGGCCCTTTAGAGTGAACCAGGTGAGCGTCCAGGAAGGAAAGGAACAACCTGAAGGAGGGACCAGGGCGGGGAAGCCAGCAAGAAGAGACCAGTAGGGGGTCAATAGTGAAAACAAGGAAGTGGGCCAGGGGTTGGGACCAGGAAGGTGGAGGGGGGGGGAGACCAGTAAAGGCGGACCAGCAATTAGATCTAGAAAGAAGAGACGAGTGAGGGGGAAGCTGGCGCCCGGATTCGGAAGAGGTTACCCAGTGGAGGGGCCGAAGTACTGCGCAGCACAAACCAATGATGTTACTGGACGGTGTGGAGAAAATGTCTATGATGAAAGGTACCGAAGTGGTGAACGGCCTGATGCCGATGAAGTACGCAGCAGGTCCTAGATGTTAGCGAATTTTAAGTTTGACAAAAGTTACCTTCTTTAGATCAGTGATGGTGCAAAGTCGCGCGAAGCGCGCAAGTGCGCGACACGCCGTTAGGCGTGTCGGAGCACTTGTTAATGAATAGAAAACAGTATCTCACGATCGAGTGCCGGCGGTGTTGTCGTTGTATATGTTACAGTGGTTGGTGCAGTAGAAGGAGGAATAGGTGACGGCGTCGGAGTTGGTCGCATTCCACTACAGCACAATGATGTTGGTATAGATCCAAGTAAAGCTAGTATAGAAGCAACAATCATCTAAAACGTAAAGCTGTGATCTATGATTTTTTATGAGCTAAGATAAAATTCAGTATAGTCCAAAAAACTTAAAAAAGGGATAAATCTCGTTCAATATGGTTCCAAACGTTAACCTTTTTATAAACTTATGCGAATAATGCGGCTATTTCTAGCTCTATGCTTAAATGACTTACAAGTCAGCAAGTGTTTAATGCACAAAGAGCATTAGAGTAGGCTGAACTACGAAAGGATAGACAAAGAAGAGAAAGGGTAATTTGAATCATATTCTACCCTCACTTCATATCATAGAGGCGCTGTATCCTATGCACGAGCCAAGCAATGGTAGTATCTTATATTTTTCAACGAATTTTCGTGCCAATTCACCGACCCCATAGGGATGGAGGGCTTGGCTAGCCTGGGCGTTGTCAATTCATCGCCCGTTAAAAGTGTTAGTGTGTTTATTAATTGGTTCAGCAATAAATGTTTATGAAAACAGTAAGAATCTCGCTATAATTCTTTTGGTGCTGCTCGACACAACAACGAATTGTCCTGTTCCAAAGGAATCTTCATTTGTCCTGAATTGAGCAGCCACATTCCATCCGAACACGTCAGAGCGAGATCCTCGTCAATAACCACTTCACGAACTTCCATTTTGTTGTCCTGAAATTTGTGTAACCCATAGATGTCGTTGCAATGAAAAAGAGTCGATAGAAGCATTCTTCTATGAAACCCCCGTCTTTTGCAATTTTAAGAGAGCTAGATGAATAGGCGTTTAGCGTCTATTTGTACCGCTTCTTCATTATATTTATTTATACGTGTATGACAACACGCGACGAAATAAAGACCAGCAAAACAACACATTGGTAATAAACACATAAAATACAAGAAACGGCAAAGGCAGCGAACCAACGAGCTTTTTTATATTGGTTAATCGAAGATGGCAAAGTATGTTTTTTGGTAAACATCAAGAATTCAGAACCGGCCCTTTGAGTAAAAAAGGAGGCACGAACACAACATTTGGCCGTAGAATAGTGAATTTTAGATATACAACCCCTAGTGGTAGAATGATGGACTGTGTAAAGCTCAGTAAGTGGAAGTGCAACTTTTCCAGTCATCATCTTGAAAATCATAATTAGATCGTTTCGCTTCCTACGAATAGCAAGTGATTCCAGCTCGAATATTTTATTACGATCAGGCGCTGATGGAATGGAGGTGTAGTCATAGCCATTTAAGCGTAACCATAGCTTTCTAGTGTAGCTATTCTGAACGGATTCTAGCCTCTGTATGCAGCGCTTAAGGTAAGGACTGAACACAGTGGTGCTATACTCCAATATTGGGCGAACATATGATTTGTATGCAAGAAGCAAGTGAGTTTTTGAATTTGTAGACAACGCTCAAAAAATGTTGTAAGTAACTCTTTCAGCTTTCTTTGCAATCGTCTCGCAATGCTCTGAAAAACTAAGTTTTTTGTCTAAGATGAAGCCCAGATCACGCAGACTGTTTTCACTGAGTAGGTTGCAACCACCAAGGCTGTAAATGTGTTTAACCGAACTTGAATTACCTAGATGAAAAACCCGAGTTTTTTGAGCTGAGATAGGTAATTTCCACCTGCCCGACCAATCGGCAACATCTGAAACAGCACATTGGAGGGCAAAGTGATCCTCTTCACTGGTAATATTCTTGTATACTTTTATATCATCTGCAAACATTTTGCACTTAACGCCACGCCTTTCAACTAAGACAGGTAAATCGGAAGTGTAGATGACGAAAAGAATCGGTGACAATACACCCCCCTGGGGTACGCCACTTGTTATTGAGTACATGCGAGAAAATTTGTCATTCACCTTTACTTGGAAGGATCTATTTGTGATGAAGTTCTTTACCCACTTAACAATTCTGGGATGAATTCCAAAAATTTGAAGCTTGAAAATAAGTTCTTTGAAGGGCACCTTATCAAAAGCCTTGCTGAAATCAAAAAAGACCACATAACATCAGTGTTATCATCCAGTGACTTGGTCCAATCATCTAAGGTAGATAGCATCAAGGTCTCAGTCAATCTTCCGACTCTAAAACCATATTGGTTCTTAGGTATGTGTTTCTATATGTTTTACAAGAGCCACTTTCAGAATTTTCTCAAATATTCTGGAAAACACTGATGTGATACTAATAGGACGATAATTAGATACTATACTTATGCTCGAATGACCTATTCGAATAGGTATTCGAATGATTTCCATTCGAATTTGAACATTCGAATTCGAATATTCGAAAAATCGCTTTTTTCGAATGTATTCGAATTCGAATGTTTAAAAAATCGCGGTTTTCGAATGTATTCGAATTCGAATGTTCAAAAAATCGCGTTTTTCGAATGTATTCGAATTCGAGTATTCAAAAAATCGCGTTTTTCGAATGTATTCGAATTCGAATATTCAGAAAAATCGCGTTTTTCGAATATATTCGATTTCGAATGCTCGAAAATGTTCGGTATTCGAAAACGTTCGAATATTCAAAATTTCCCAGAAAGCCAAAATTATTCGAGTATTCGAAAAGTGCCATTCGAATGCCCAACGAGAATTTGTGTAAAGGTGTATTTTGAAGAAGCTTGTTAGGTTGTTCGGGTTATTAGGATCTCCAAAGCGGTTCTGCTTTTGAATCAAAGCTACGATAGTGGCTCGATGTCAGGATTCTGAACGCCTCTTCTGGTCACTTTTCGAAAAGTCTTCTTGTCAAAGGGAGAACTTCCACAACTTCTTACAATGTTGAACGGCATAAATTTTTTCCACGCAGAATCGCTGCTGTGGTGAATGACCGGACGCCTAATTGTCATCAACAACAAAAAAAAAACTATCAAACGATTGCCTGATCGATCTCCAACGTCTTCTGACGTACATCTCAGGGCTTCTGAATCCAGACGCGCGTTGGACAACATCTGTTGCACGATTTCTGAATCACAACGCGCGCAGGATACGCTCAAAACATCGATAATATCGATCAGCAGTGATTGTGTGATCGAAAATTTCCCCAGCTGTGAAGCCTTTCCGTCGGCCGTCATATTCACGCGACTCTCATCCCGATCGGCTAACTCTGAGAGAAAACCGAAAGATCGGCAATATCGGTCGATATTGATTCTCTGATCGATCTGTGACACTGTCTTCTAGATTTCCAGCGCTCGCTGAAGACGTCTGGATATTTTCCGGTGTTATGTGTACCTTCTTCTTCTTCAGCGTTTGTCCCGCTTAGCTGCGGGGTCCGCTTTCTTTTCTGGAATGCGGACGCCACCTTTCCCGATCAAATGCCTGATCAGGGTGCAACCTAGCCATCATCAAGTCCTGTGCAGGGTTTCAAGCTAGTGCTGATTTGGTCTCCCTCTTGGCCAATTTCCGCGGGTACCTCGTGGTTAAGGCCAGCCTTTCCAACAGGGTCAACTTTTTAGCGAAGAACGTGGTCCTACCACCTCAGACGAGCTTCGCGTAGCTTCTCAGTTATCGGGGTGACACGAAAACTTTGGCGAATGGAGTCGTTTCGCACTCCGTCCAAACGCGTAGCTCCGGCCGTCCACCACAGCATCTTCGTTTCCATTACGCTGAGGCGCCTTTCAATTTCTTTAATAACGGGCCAGCACTCAACTCTGTAAATAGCTACAGGTCGGAGGACTGCTCTGTAGATCATCGACTCGAGGCGCTCTGGTATCTTCTTGTCGCAAAGCATTCTCGTCAGAGAGCGCCATTTGAACCACGCTGCACTCACGCGTGAGTTGGCCTTAACGAGTAGACCGCAATCGGACGCGATTGTTGATCCAGGTACTCGAATATCGAAGTACGTGGCAGCTCATGCCGTTCACCTTAATGGAGCTGGACTCATCTTCATCAGTCGTCAAATACTCGGTCTTTTTGACATTAAGTTAGAGTCCAAATCTCTCCATGCGCTCGCACCAAGCTTGTACCTACCGCTGGAGTTCAATCTTATCTTCGCAAGCGAGCATTACATCATTAGCGTAAAGCAACGTACAAGGGACTGGCTGCTGAAGATCACGTGATATGACATCCATAACGACGATGAAGATATCCATAATAATGTTTGAGTCGCACAGTGGGGAGTGCGCAGACCCTTGGTGTTCTCCAACAGAGATGGGAAACTCCATCGACGTACCTGCTGGCGCTTGCACTCTACTCCTCGGATAAGAGTAGAGTAACAGTGCCCGCTCAATAAGCTCTTCGGGAACGTTACGCTGTCTTAACCCATTGACGACCGCGCGGAAAATCGCGTGTCTGCCGCGTGGGACCGCGCGCTGGGACCGCACGGACGCTGCAATCTCGTGAAAACACTAATTCACGATATTCCGAATGAAACTCCCTCTCCAAAAGCTCCCTCTCATATTGGAGAAGGCCGGAACAGGTTTGAAGCAAAACTTAGAAGATGAATTTGCTCTTGTAAGAAGGCCTACGAAGAAAAAGGACGCACGTTTGCCGCGAATCATGCAGATAAGGTGACTACATGTTGTAGCAGGTGTTTGACATATCTTTGTCTAGACTGTTTTCAAAATTTTCACAAGAAATATGACTAGTTATTCTCTGCATGACTATTTTTACAAGATGTGAGTAGCTGTTTGTGAATAGTGCCGATCTTTGTGCAGCTTGAATTGTGTGTGGTGCTAATTATTAGATTTTATCAGTGCTTAGAAGAAAATAACTGCCGGACCACAGCACAGTAGCATTGTTAGGATCCAAAATATCTAACGATTACTCGTAAACTACGGCAAAAGCGAGAAATAGGCCGTACCGAACAGTTTTATAACCGCGGGCCAAAATCGGCCCGCGCGGTCCCACGCGACAGAAAAACTGCGGGTCGAAAATGGCCCGCGCGGTCGTCAATGGGTTAAAGCATGCCATATCACTTCACGCGGAACACGATTGAAGGCCTTCTCAAAGTTGAAGAAGGCAAGATGCAACGGCTTCTGTTTCTCGCTGTGCCTTTCTATAAATAGACAACGGAGTGTATGGCATCGTTAGTGCCACACCCAGGTACGAAGCCACACTGGTTTGTAGAAAGCTGGATGATGTCACGAATTCGTTCATCAACAATTCGCTTAGAGATCTTCATGCTGTGCGAAAGCAAGCGAATCAGAATGTAACTGGAGCAGTCTGCAGGACTGCCCTTTTTCTTCCAAATCCGAATCGTCGTACTTATCTGCCAACTATCATTTACTGCTCAAAAATCGGCCGCCAAATCGTCAGGGCCCGTTGCCTTGTCTGGCTTTATCTTCTCTAAAGCGGATTCTTTCTCCTCAACAGTGACTTTTGTAACCGGGCCGTATACGGGAGGAGCGTGGCGTGATGGGCAAACTCAACCGCCGAGATTTCCTCGAGGTATTTAGCTGCGCCATCGATTCAATCCATTTCGCGGCCCACTAGAAGATGACCTCATCGTTGATGCCAAAGAACTTTTCAACATCATCGGTCTGGTGATGACGGACCTTGGCGGGTCGATAAAGGAATCGCTCACCATTGCTCGACTCAAGTCTCATATTGACATCATCGTAATGGCTCTTGCAACGGCCACTGCCTTCTTGGCCGATTTTTTCGCATCCTGATACAAGCGCATTTCTCGGCTGTCTTGTCGCTGAGGAATGCATGGTATAACCTCTTCTTCTCACGGACTTTTTCTTTAACTTCGTTAGTCTATCGACCTTACGCCGTCCCGGTTTCGTAGTGCCAAGTTCGAAGCGTGCAGCATATAGCATGGCTTCGGTAGCACCCCGCCAATACTCATTCGTCAGTCTTTCTCCTTAGCTGTTCACTTGTGGTGCTCTTGCACATTCTGCTATCTATTTTATGGTGAAAAATAGACGAGTAACGAACGGGATTTATCCGAGCAGTAAAACCAACCGTGGATATGTCGGCCGTATGCCAGGCTTCTCAAAAGGGAGGCGGTGTAGATCGACCGGCTGTTAATAAGAATAAGAAGTATCGGTTTCTACCACTTGGGCGAATCACCAGGGATGAATGATACCGGCCCTCATAGCTGGCGCATTCCAAGCTACCTGTAATAAATTTTGTGGTCGCAAAATTGGCGGTGTGATATTTCATCTTTTTAGATGAGCAGGACAGACTTTCTACAGTTTTGCATATTCGTCGTCAGTCTATCATTAGCTGCCGTTCGGCGAAAGCATTGTTCCGTGAAAGTTCTTGAACAGCCAGTCAGCCACCAATTCCAAAAATGAAAATGAAAGTTTGAAGTGACGTAGAAGCTTACAGTGGCTCAAGCAAATTGTGTCCCCTTCACGTGTATTGTAAAGTTTTCGTTTGTTCCTCATGAGCAACAGTTTACAACACACAAGTACTGCTTTGAAAAAAATTCGTCTTCCGGCAAACAAGAAATTAGACGCTTCTATAAGCCGTTTGGCCCTGTTATGTGTAAGTTCTCCACCTCATTTTTACGATGCACAAGGTTTATAAGAGGCCTGTCTATAAAAACCTCGTGCTTAACTAGGAAGGGATCCGTTATGTCTTGCTCCCACTTTTCTTCTGTGCTGTCGTCTATCATGTCTATCATGCAGCATTATTTCTCATTCGAATTCGAACATTCGAATCGAATATTCGAATTCGAATATTCGAAAAACCGCGTTTTTCGAATGTATTCGAATTCGAATGTTCAAAAAATTGCGTTTTTCGAATGTATTCGAATTCGAATATTCAAAAAATCACGTTTTTCGAATGTATTCGAATTCGAATATTCAAAAAATCGCGTTTTTCGAATGTATTCGAATTCGAATATTCAGAAAAATCACGTTTTTCGAATATATTCGATTTCGAATGCTCGAAAATTTTCGGTATTCGAAACCATTCGAATATTCAAAATTTTTGCGAGAGCATAAGTATATTAGATACTAAGCCGTGTGGTGGTTTTTTGGGGATAGGAGTGACAAATGCATGCTTCCATCGATTTGGAATTTCGCTATGCATGTAACTAAAATTGAAAATGTGCTCAAGAGGAGCTACTAAGGCTACAGCTACTTTTTTGATGAAGTAGGCAGGTATTTCATCAGGAGTAGTGGTATACGATAGCGGTAAGTTACTCAGATGCTTGAAAATGTCCTCTTTGTAAAACCAAACTAAGCTATCAGGTGAGGCACTTTGAGTGGAAAAGGCTAACTCAGACCAGCTTCCATTATCAGCATCAACGGAGTATGATTTTTTGAAATGTGCGGCTAGCATGGAGGCTTTTTCAAAATCACTGACAGCTGAGTTACCCTCATCATCAACTAGCGTAGGGATCTTAGTTGTCTACTTCAGCCTTGAGTTCAACAACTTAAATAAGGAGCATTTTTTTGGATTGTCCAAAAGTTTTCGTTCGATGTAGCTATTGTACTTTTTGATAAGGCGATCAAATTTAGTTTTTATAAGCCTGAAGCGTTCACTAGCCTGAAGACATATATATATTGACATATACATGACATATACACATATTGGACAATTTTCAATCTTTCATGGGTTGGGCCACCGTTTCGCATCACCTTCTGTTTATGTTCTGAGATTACTACATCACCAAGGTTATATTAGAGGGGGGGGGGCCAAAAGTAATGAGACAAAATGAAAAAAATCTTTATCTCCTTATAACTCAATTACAACTCAACGATTCTGAGGAATGTATTTGCCATTAAGGGCAAGGACCTTGCTGCCATCGCTCAGCCAACTTCCTTTCCCCATCCCTCCAGAACTACTTGAGCCTGGTGTTGATCAACTGCTCGATATGGTTGTCAAGGACTGCTTGGGTTCTTGTGTCCCTTCCGACTAGGAAGTCCTGTAGGCTCAAGTAGTAGTGGTAGTTGCATGGAGAGATGTCCAGCGAATACGGTGGGTGAGGCATGTGAACGTAGCCCAGCTGGCCAAGCTTATCCGTGCTTACTTGTTCCCGATGGGATGCGGCGTTGTCGAAGAGGAGAACCTTCTCGAAGCGCTGCGAATGAATAAGAGCGAGTCGCCGGCCCATCTCCTCTATTTCGTTCACCATGGCCTTGGAGTTCATCGCGATGCTCTTGGGAAACAGCCTCCGGTAAACCGATCCATGGGCGCAGACCCAAAAACTCCAAAGATGCTTCTCGCCGTGAACATCTCGCCGAACGAAGGTCGGTAACAATTCACCAGGCCTCACCCAGACTCGCTGCTTGGCAGGGTTAAGGTAGAAGACGTACTTCTCATCTTGCGTGAATATTGAGCCCAGGCTGCTCGGGGTTGGGAATTGGGGGAGATTTGCGCGACACAGGTCGACTCGTCAGACTGGGATTTCGGCATGAGACAGGCTGGGGTTTTTGGCATGCTTCTGAAAAGGGCGAAAGTGGTAACTTCTCAAGGGGGCTTCAGTAAGTAGCATACAAACATACAAATACGATAAGCACGAAACCAGACTCCAGCCACGAGATATATGGACACGGCATGGGGTGTCTCATTACTTTTGCCCCCCCCCCCCTAATAGACTCTCGACAGAAACTCATAATAAGAATTATTTTAACTTTTAGCAATCAACAAAGCAACTGCATACCTAATGTTGCAGTTAGGTAAGATTTTTTTATATTACAACAGGGCTTTATCAAAACTCCTACTTCATGCTCGATATGCTCCTTTTTTGTAATTTTTTTTTGTCAAAGAAGTCATTTTTTTACTCTTGTCTTCAAGAACTCTGTGCTGTTCGTTGCACTAGTGCTCACCAGTTTACGGTTCTTCTCCAAGCTGTAGTGGGTTACAAAATAATCCGTAATACAAAACTGTTTTCGAAATATTAGCCGTTCCTCTCCTATTGAGGATGCATTCCAACTGTATGAGTAAACCCTAAGCGGTTACCTGCTGCTCCCACCTGGTTAGTGCCTTCAATATGAAGACGGCGGCCTTTCTCGCATGGAATCCGAGCGATGCATCCGTCAGGTGAAAGATCGGCTGTCATCTTTGCACCACATGAGCTCTCATCCGAACAGAATTGCAGCTGTAGGGGCTCCCAGCACGTGCAATTTCTTGCCAATGGCGCGGCTAAAGGGATAGCCAGAAAATGGATAAATCACTGCTTCACATATTTTTCAAGACATATTTCTACATCTACACAACGAATATTGTTAAATAAGATACCTTTACTAAGGCACATCATGCCAACCACTCGATGAGTGACCTGCCCTCCGTCGATCGTTGTCCACTCTCCATTGCAGTGAACATTTTCCGGAAAAGTTGTCATAACTGAACCGGTGTCCAGCATAACCCTAAATCGAAGTTAATATGCTGCCCACGTCAGATAGGAAATTGAGGCATCTCGATTGGGAGTGCTCATTCTGAATCTGCATCTGATTTCAATGAGCATCTGCAGTACTAATGCATAGCTTATCTCATATTGATGCTGCAGCAGCATGACATGTGCGCAAAATGTACTCCATCTTTAATGGAGCATAACACGAGAGATATTCCTTTATCCTATATACTACGAAATACACAAGGTGCTTCTTTCACTGGCTTGCAGTTTCTATCCAACGAAAGATTAATCATCGTACTGTAATTCATTGTGCTGAGTTGTCGCGGATGTAACGATTCACACCCTTTTAAAATTATCTACGGCTTATATGTCTGCGCGAACTCCGTTCAGGTACCTCTGCGAATCGGTGTGCCCGAGCGCACTATCGATTGGCGCGGACTCGCGAATGTGTCCCGCACCGCAGCATTCATTCTCTTCGATGGTCGATTCTTTGAGCGGCTACACGAGCTCGACTCTGGGATATCGGTCTTGTGCGCACGTAGACTATTATTTTCCAGGATTCTATAGCAAAGCTTTGCTACACTCTCGTCCACTAGAGTCAGCTGATATACATACATGAAGGCTGCGAGCTCCGATTAGAGCTCCCCTGAGCCTGAGATGACCACTACATACGTCACTACGTTTAAGCTGAAGCTGCCCGTCCTAAAGATTCTCCTATCTCCATCTCTCTCTCTCTGATTGTATTCTACATATATTCTCTTACAATATTATTGTGGCGTTATCTCTATGTAAAAATTATGCACGTGAGAACAGAAAGAATACGGTCGGTCCATGGCAGTTTCAGTACCCGAATATTAAACGTGGAGGTAATTTGGGTTGTTGTTGTATCCTGTTTGTTGTTCATACTACGCCCTGCCTTATAGTGGCTAGGCATGGTATCTACAGCACGCCCGTAACCAGTTGAGTGGAGCTGGCGTGCCTCAATTCATTACTTAGGATAGGTTACCATGGGGTCTACAAGTCCGATTGAATAATCCTATAAGAGGGACAACAGGATGAAATAGCGATCCAAGAGAGCCTGTAATGTTCACGGCGTCCTTTCTACGGATTCTCCGCCGTGTCACATCCCTTCCGCGCTGTTATTGAACAGGGTTCCTTGGTGCTCCGCTGCATTGTCTGGGGTGACAGGAAGGCTGCTACTGCTACCAGACCGAGCCGCTTAGCCCAGTAATGTTTATAAGCGTTTAGAAGACCGTTTCCGAAAATATTTATAATTTTTTTTTAAATACGTGGCCTTGTTATCAAGCCTTGGGAAGATTCACAGGGATTGCTGAGAGGTGAGACCTTTGTTAGGCCTCAAAAACTTGTCAAGGGCGCACTAATCTCTAAATTTTCTCTCCGTTCTAACTTTTCTCTGCATTTGACCGTCACCTTTCTCCAACACGCTCAAGTGCAATCCCAATGGCTAGCACCCTTATAGTAAGCACTATGAAGCCTTCGTATTTCGACAAGGAAGTGGAGGTAATTTGCGGTCCCTTTTTTGTTGCGCTAGCCAAAAGAGCTCAACCAATAGCCGATGGTGCACACTTTCCCTCTCTAAAGCGCCCAGCAGCAAGACACGGTGACGGCGCGCGTATGACGCCAACAGCCTTCCCTGCCGGCAGCAGTCGGGCCGTGACATCTACCAGAAAAGGGGTGGGGGTGCGCTACCCAGTTCAACCATGAGCTCCCCATTCCACTACCGTGGGTTCGTCAGCAACCTCGTACGTCGACGGGAGGAAGAGGCTCCGCTCAACAAGGCATGATCCTTCGCGAGTGTGGCTATTCGCAACACGAACGGTACTACTGAAGAATTTAGTAAAGCTATATGCTTTCCAAATGGTTATTTCTTGGTGAAATTCCATTATTGAATCAATCCTGTGCATTTTTTCAACAGCCAACTTACTGCATTTTGCCTTCAGGGCATTCTACAGTGTGATGCTGACATCCAGAGGAGGCATTGAACGACGACTCGATTTTAGCTTTTGAACAATAGAAATCATCTGGACAGTGGTAGTGATCGATGCTGTGAGTGGCAGAGGACGAACACACACTGCAAGTCTCAGAAGGGTGAGTGGCTGCAATAACTTCCACTGTGTGCTTTTTAATTACATGCAACACGGTTAAAAAATGACAGCTTGAATGACCAGTTCACCTATTTTGCTATGAACATTGAACATGACAAGAAGAATAGTTGGTCACATGATGGAAGCCAATTTTAACATTTGCGCCCAATTATACCATTCTCACGTCGAATTCGACACTTTTCAAATCAAACTGGACACTTTTCAAACCAAATTGGACACTTTTCACGGCAAATTGGACACTCTTCTAAGCTGGCATATGAACTTTGAAATCAAATTGAATATCTTTCAAATCGAGACGAGCTTCTTACACGTCAGACACGAAAACTTTCTGAGGTGGTTAGAATAAGTTTTTGTTTAAGGAGAGCTTAGAATAACTTTTTTGATTTTTTTGCCTCAGCTGCCGAATGAGTGAAATAATTTTATAAAAATTTAGTTTTTTGAGAACAAATAATAAATTAGGTTTTGTGTTAAGAAGCAGCAAGGCAGCAATCATGTCGTGCATCAAAATGCTGGATCGCGCCATGCACTCAAAATATTCAACGCAAAGTTTATTTGATTGATAGTGTAATCACTGCTTACATGAAGCAAGAAAGTTAAGAATGTGTTTTTTTTACAATTGATTTTGTTGCACCGCTTGTAGGTGTGAAACTGCATGCAAACAGAAATTTTGCTATCAATCGGATAAAAATCGCGAAGTTTTGGACTTCAAAAGTTTGAACTCAAAAAAAACGTAAGACTTCAATAACTAAAACTTCAAAGAATTTATACTAAAATTTTCCTTCAACAAAAAATTATTCTAACATTTTTGGGGAATCTCTAGTTTAATGTAGAAGAAGCTCGTTCCAATTTGAAAGGGTTCGCTTAACTTGAAAAGTTTTAGGCTAACTGAGAAGGGTGTCCAATTCGACGTGAAAAGTGCCCAGTTTGCTTTGAATACAGTCCCGGACATGCCGCTTCGTCCAACAAGCACAAGCGACGCGAAAGACGAAGAGCGGTGCAAAAAGGCGCCCTTTTTCCGCTTGCCACGAGCCGCGTGTGACGCAAGTGGCGCTAAGGCGCTGCGCCCTCAACTTCTGGACGTTAAGCTGATGGAAGGAGCCTATCAACGCGTTTGGTCGAACATGGCCTACTGTTCGGAACTAGCTGCCGGCATGGCGCTCGCTGTGAACAATGCATATAGGCCCGGCAGAATCAATCGAGTAGACGCGAGAGAGCGGAGCGGATAATTTTCGACAAATATCGATTTTTTGACAATTTCGCATCGAGGATAAGGCCGCAGCGGAGGACCGATGACGTCACCGAAAATCAATATTTTCGAACTTGGCCAAGTAGGCTACCATTCGATAGCGCTTTTGATGGAGAATTGAATGGTGTTACTCAAAGTGGCTAGAACTGTAACCTGAGCGAGTAAGGGCGCGGAGAACATCGATCGTTGATGTGCCAAATTGCACGCGCGGTCGTGTTTGGAGCGCGATAACTCTGTCAAGTGTGGACCCTTCCGACTGCAGCTTATGGATTTTGTGGTAGTTAAGAAGTTCTAGCAGTTTGCTAAAGCATAGCGATGTAGGTGAAGAAAGGACAAACTCACACTGGTGCGAAAATGCAGGTTAGGCTTGTGTGACACGATTTTTCGACGAGCTCTATCGACAGCTTTCAATCTCGACCAATTTTGAAGATATCGACTTTGACAATTTCGCACCGGGGGTGAGTGAGGCCGCAGCGGAGGACCGATGACGTCACCGAAAACCACTATTTTCGAATCTGGCCGAGTTGGGTACCATTCGATATCGCTTTTAATGATGAATAGAACGGTGTTACTTAGAGTGGCAAGAACTGTGATGTGAGCAAGTAAGAGCGAGGAGAACATCGACCATTGTTGTGCTAAACTGCGCGCGCGGCGTGTTCTGAACGCGATAGCTCTAAAGTGTGAACCTTTTCGGTTGCAGCTGGTGGGTTTTGTAGGCAGAAAATGTTCTAGTAGTGTGCTGAAACATAGTAATGTAGCTCATGATTGGACGAAGTTACAGCGCTGCGAAGATGCAGGTTAGCCTTGTGTGACACGATTTTTTCCAATTTCGGTCGACCCTTGCGGAAAGACGCGGAGAGCTAACGGCATGCAAATTCGTGCGCTAGCAGAGCATTGAGAGCACTTTGCATTGACGCGTTCACAACACCCTAGCTTATTAAATTACCTTAGTACCAGCTGCCACTTAGAACAGTGGACGGCAACGGTGAGCTTTCTTCCGCCCTTACTCGCCCACATTTGAGTCTTTCCACTCGCGATGGCACTGTTCCGTTCATCTCGAAAAGCTCTATCGAACGGTATCAATCTCGATCAGTTTTAGAAAAATCGATTTTTTGACAATTTGGCGTCAAAGAAGTGGG
This sequence comes from Heligmosomoides polygyrus bakeri, assembly GCA_947359475.1. Taxonomy (NCBI): domain Eukaryota; kingdom Metazoa; phylum Nematoda; class Chromadorea; order Rhabditida; family Heligmosomidae; genus Heligmosomoides; species Heligmosomoides polygyrus. The sequence goes on from OX375868.1 coordinate 11,090,157, forward strand.
CGCTTTAGGTCGCGGCAGAGGGCGATGACGTCAACGAAAATTGCATTTCCGAACCGGGCCAAATCGGTCACCATTCGATAGAGCTTTTCGTGCTGAATTGAAAGGTACAGTACCGGACGCGTCTTTTGAATAGACGCCGAAAAACCGTATTTTTGCGGTTTTTGCGTCTTTTGGCTATAACTCGTTGAAATATCAACCGTTTGAAAAACAAGAGTATATTTGAGCTTAGGAGATTGAGCTCTATCGCTTGGTATATATATTTCATATGAAGGATCAAAAATGGCCAAAATTGAAAACTTGCGCTCCATTGAGAAGGCCGGTCGCATACGAGTTGTCGGCCGAAAGGCACCGAAAAGGTTGCAGGCTCACAATTCCTCCAATTTGAGATTTTTTGAAAAAAAGGTTGGTATCGTTTGATTCGTCTCTTCGAGATCTATACAATCGTGTATACAACCTTGCCAAACCACCGCATTTTCGCAGTGGGTGGTCAAAGATATCTGGAGCAGACTTTTCCTATTGGAGAACCTTATCTTCCAGAGCTTGCATATTCTCGGAGCATCTTAAGCTTGGCGTAAAGTGTTTTGTCATGTCAGGAATCCTCTGAGAGTGCGCCGTGCTCAATGCATATGGGATCGAACCTATCAATCGAGGGGGGACATTTGTAGAATGAGCATTTAGTTTTAGTTAGAGTTTTATGGGAAATTCTCAGCCGCCCTACTCAGGAATTGCTGTACTCTGTCCCGGCGAGACTGGAGGCGAGGCAATATATATGGGATCGAACCTATCAATCGACTGGACGCGACAGCTCGCAATTTGCACCGCGAGCGTGTTCCGAGTGCAATAACTAGGTCAGCTTCCAATCTTTCTGGCTGGAACTTGTGGATTTTGTTAGAAGTATAAATCTCAATAGGCGCGCTGAAACACGGCAACGTAGCTTACGAATGGACAAAGTTAGAGCGGTGCGAAAATGCAGGTAAGCCTTGTGTGACACGATTTTATCCGATTTCACTCGACTACTGCGGGAAGACAAGGAGAGCTAACGGCATGCAAATGCGTAGGCTAGCCAACCAGTTAAGGTACTTTACGATGAATTGCCTATAACTCTCCAGCTGCCTAACCTGCCTTAGTTCCAGCTGCCATTGTAGAGCTGCTGAGGGCAGCGGTGAAGTTTCTTCCGCCCTTACTCGCCCACATTAGAGTTTTTGACGCACGTGATGATATCGTTCTGTTCAGCTCGAAAAGCTCTATCGAACATTGTCAATCTCGTCCAATTCCGGGAAAATTGATTTTTGGACAATTCGGCCCCTCGAGGACAAGGGCGCTCTTCGCCGAGCCTGCCCGGACGATGACGTCATCGAAAGTCGACGATTTCGGAATTTGCCAAATTTTCTTGTCCAAACTTCCCCCTAGGGGTTAAATGAGGCGCTGATTACGAAACTGCTGAATTTAATGATATTATTGAGTACAGGAAAAATTGTAATCTGGGCGAGTAAGTGCGAGGAGAACATCGACCGTTGTTGTGCTAAATTGCGCGCGGCGTGTTCTGAGCGCGATAGCTCTGTAAAGTGTGAACCTTTCCGGTTGCAGCTTGCTGGTTTTGTAGGCAGCGAAATTTTCTAGTGGTGCGCTGAAACACGGTAATGTAGCTAATGATTGGACAAAGTTACAGCGCTGCAAAAACGCAGGTTAGCCTTATGTGGCACGATTTTTTTCCAATTTCAGTCGATCCCTGCGGGAAGACGCGGAGAGCTAACGGCCTACAAACGCGCCGGCTAGCAGAACACTGAAAGTGCTTTCAGGTGACATGCTCACAACTCCCTAGCTTATTAAATTGTCTTAGTCCCAGCTGCCATTTTCGGGTGGTGGGCTTGGCGGTTGAAGTTTCCTGCGCTCTTACTCGCCCAGATTACACCTTTTCCGAAACTCAATAATACCTTTCAATTCAGCACGAAAAGCTCTATCGAACGGTAATCGATTTGACCCGGTTCGAAAATACAATTTTCGTTGACGTCATCGCCCTCTGCCGCGACCTAAAGCGCCCTCATCTTCGACGCCAAATTGTCAAAAAGTCGATTTTTCTAAAACTGGTCAAGATTGATACCGTTAGATAGAGCTTTTCGAGGTGAACGGAACAGTGCCATCAAGAGTGTCGAAGACTCAAATAAGTAAGAGCGGATGAAAGCTCACCGCTGCCGTCCACTGCTCTAAATGGCAGTTGGTACTAAGGTAGTTTAATAAGCTAGGGTGTTGTGAACACGTCAATGCAAAGTGCTTTCAGTGCTGTGCTAGCGCCAGGATTTGCATGCCGTTAGCTCTCCGCGTCTTTCCGCAAGGGTCGACTGAAATTGGAAAAAATCGTGTCACACAAGGCTAACCTGCATCTTCGCAGCGCTGTAACTTTGTCCAATCATGAGCTACATTTCTGTGTTTCAGCACACTACTAGAACATTTTCTGCCTACAAAACCCACCAGCTGCAACCGAAAAGGTTCACACTTTAGAGCTATCGCGTTCAGAACACGCCGCGCGCGCAGTTTAGCACAACAATGGTCGATGTTCTCCTCGCTCTTACTTGCTCACATCACAGTTCTCGCCACTCTAAGTAACACCGTTCTATTCACCATCAAAAGCAATATCGAATGGTATCCAACTTGGCCAGATTCGAAAATATTGGTTTTCGGTGACGTCATCTGCCCTCCGCTGTGGCCTCACTCACCCCGATGCGAAATTGTCAAAAAATCGATATCTCCAAAATTGGTAGAGATTGAAAGCTTTCGATAGAGCTCGTCGAGCTAAACAGAACGGTGTCACTGCGAGTGCCGAAGACTCAAGAATGGAAGGAGTAAGGGCGGAAGAAGCTTTACTGTTGCCGTCCGCCGCTCTAAAACGGCAGCTGTAACTAGGGCAGGTTAGGGAGATGAAAAGCTATGAGCTCTTCCTCGTGAAGTACCTTAAGTGATCTGTTAGCCTATGCATTTGTAGGCTGTTAGCTCATCGCCTCTTCCCGCAGTGATCGACTGAAATCGAAAAAATGGGTTGTACAAGCCTGACCTGCATTTTCGCACCACCGTAACTATGACCGTTCATAGGCTACATCGCGTGTTGTGGCGAAATGAGCGAACTAGAGCGTCTTACTGTCTACAAAATCCGCAGGCTGCAGCCGGAAGGGTTCACACTTGACAGAGTTATTGCACTCCAAACACGCCCGCGCGTGCAATTTGCGAGCGGTCGCGCCATCTCAACTGATAGGATGGATTGTATATCCATTGTTCTCGGTGCACTCCTGATGCAAGCTGGGCAGTCTTAGTAGAGCAACTCCTGAGTAGGGCGGATGGGAATTTCTGATAAAACTCCCCAAACGCTCACTCTACAAGCTGTCACGCCCACTCGATTCTATATGCATTGTTCACGACGCACTCCAGATGCAAGCTGGACAGTCTCAGAGCAATTCTTGAGTAGGAAGGCTAAGAATTTCCTATAAAACTCCCCATACGCTCACTCTACAAGCTGTCGCTCGCTCTATAGGTTGTCGCGCCCACTCGGTTGATTCTGTCGGGCCTATATCCATTGTTCGCAGTACGCCGTGCCGGCAGTGAGCTCCAAACAGTAGGCTATGCTCGTCCAAGCGCATGGGTAAGCTCCTTCCATCAGCCTAACGTCCAGAAGTTGAGGACGCCGCGCCCTAAACGATTTGCATCCGGCGCGACGCGTGGCGAGCGGAAAACGGCGCTCTCCGGCGCCCTTTTGCGCCGCTTCTCATCTTTGGAGCCGCTTGTGCTTGTTGGACGCATCGGCATGTCCGTGTTGGACGCAGGGTCCAATTTAGTTTGAAAAGTGTCCAATTTGATTTGAAAAGCGTCACCTTGATTTGAAAAGTGTCCGATTTGATTTGAAAAGTGTCCATTTCCACGTGAAAATGGTACGTATTCCGATAAACGCATAAGCTGACGTTAAGGCTCAATTTTTTCCCAACTTTATTCAAGTATTTACTGCAGGACTTAGTAGGAGTTTCTGAAGAAAGTGCATAAAATATATAGAATATCTTGCCAAAGATAAAGAGTTGATATCCCTATATATTTCATCTGAAAAGGCTTACTTTCGTGTATTAGAGCTTTCTGGATTGAATCTCGGAAATGCTGCTACAGAAGTAGATTGAAATTTGAGCTCTACTTTAGAGAGGAGTTGTCTAAAATCTAAGCAATAAAGTGTCATAAGACACTTGAACCTAGAGAGGCTGAAGCTATGATCAATTGTATTTAGAAGCTGAAAAAGCCGAAAAAGATACTTTTGCTTCGATATAATAGATTTAAATCGACGCTCAACGTTTTTTAATAGGAATCTGTTATTCAAGTACGTATATGTTGTTGAGTCTTAACACTACACTATGACTATCGTGACTATTCTGTTTTGTTCCACAACAATGAGAACCCAAGAAAACCTCTAGCCGCAACGCAGATAAATTATATAGCAAGAATCACGATGTGCAAGAAAATTACCTTTTTCGTTGAGCCCGAAGAGCGATCCGGTTGCAAACTCAGAAATGTCTCGCTTTGTTTTCTGCTTTTCTGCAAATGTAAAATATCTCAAGTTTAAACAACGGCAGGGTGTTGAGAGCGCAAACGCGTTCAGATCGCAAAAAATGAAAACCGAAAATTGAAGAAGGGAACCCATGCTATGTTCGATGGCTAAAGTAAGACAATAATAATATCAACAAGCTAAAGTGAAACTACACATCGCCAAATAGAGAAGTTCATCAAACCATTGATGCTAACCACTAATTCCCTTTCATTATGGTTCATACTCAGGGAACACCCTACTTGTTCGCTCAACTTACACTGGTTATGGCATTTCAAGAGGTTCATAACTTAACTGACATTTGCCAATGGAGCCGGAAAATGGAAAGATTTAAAGTCTAAATTAAAGCAATAGACAAATACACATGTTGGTAACAGATGTATGACTGAATGGTTTAATACGATCCCCTAGATCGCCACACACGCGACTCTAAAGGAATCTGCTTGGGACCCTCCTGGTCTCTCTCTCTATGCCAGACAGTGTATTTTGCTCAACGAGTCCCGTCTTACCAGGATACTATCTCAACGGTAGGTCGGAACGGCGCAAGTGTTGTATACGGACAGGACCGCCTCTTCCTGGGAAGTAACAAACTGCAGGTATCTCGACCCCAATATAACTCTGCGCAGAGTTAGAGGCGACGGAAGTCGCCTGTTGGCGCCCTGTTGATTCACGTGCTCCCAGCCGACGGGCGCGCGCGGGATGAGGGCTAGTATCGCGGATCGGCGCGGTGCACAGGTGGCCTAGTGGGGGAGCGCTCGGGCTCGTGAGCGAGGGGTCGAGGGTTTGGATCCCGCAGACTGCACTTGTTTTGCACTTTTGCAAAATCCATGTTTATCATATAGGTAATCCAACTAGGGGTCCTATAGTGTGTTACAGAGCATGTTCACATATAACATATGCTTCAAACTACAGATTAGCTAGAATGTTCACTTCTGTGTGTCACTTGCTTGCAGCCTATTTTGTGTGACCGTAGTTATGTAACGATAGATATTTTGTGGCACTAGTTAAAAGTTCTGACTCCACCGACAAGACTTCGGTCAAAAAATGTCGCTAAAACTTCGTCTAGGGGGTTATTTGGGGTGCTGATCACGAATCTGACATGCGTTTTTCACGATTCTGTCCACCTGCCGTCACCGGCAGAAACTTCAAGAATGTAATCCTGTGCCTTCCTGTATCTATATTATCCAGCCGAATCGTGAAGAACGGATATCAGATTCGTGATCAGCACCCCAAATAACACCCCTAGACGAAGTTTCAGCGAAACCGGTGACCCTTCCTGGACCACCCTTGTTAACGGTATGGGTGGTATTTATATGTAAACATGCTCTATAACATACTACAATACCCCTAGGTGATTACCTATATGATAAACATGGATTTTGCAAAAGTGCAAAAGAAATGCAGCCTGCGGGATCCAAACCCTCGACCCATCACTCACGAGCCCGAGCACTTCCCTACTAGGCCATCTGTGTACTGCGCTGATCTGCGATACGAGCCCTCATCCCGCGCGCGCCCGTCAGCTGGGAGCACGTGAATCAACAGGGCGCCAACAGGCGACTTCCGTCGCCCATAACTCTGCGCAGAGTTGTATTGGGGTCGAGATACCTGCAGTTTGTTACTTCCCAGGAAGAGGCGGTTCTGCCCATATACAACACTTGGGCCGTTCCGACCTACCACTGAGATAGTATCCTGGTTAGGGCAGCGCGCCTTTTAAGCTGAGGTCGATGACCCTTAACCCATTGACGACAGCGCGAACCGATTTTGGGTCGCAGTTTTTCTGTAGCGTAGGACCGCGCGGGCCGATTTTGGCCCGCGCTTATAAAACAGGTTCACTGCGGCCCATTTCTCGCTTTTTCATAGTTTACCAGTATTCATTAATGTCCATGCACACTCCTGCGACAGCTTGACGTGTCCATGATGAAGCATAGGGCCGCGACGGCCGCGGCGCGACACTGCGACACGCGCCGCAGGTGGGGCATGCACACTCTTGCGGCTATCGCAGGCGACGCCGCGCTGAGTGCCGCAGGCTGGAATGCTTCAAATCATTCCTGGCGGCTCGGCATGCACGGGGACGTCGGTCCCGTTGCCTGTAACGATGCTCAGGTCTATGGTATACTCCCGCATCGCGACGACGATGGGTCACGATGACAGTGTTGCGCGGGTAGCTACGCAGTTCATAGCTACCCGCGCAACACTGTGACCGCGACCTGTCGCCGGCGCGACACGGGAGTATACCAAAGGCCTAACGCGACCGCGCCGCGACCGCCGAATTTCGCGGAGGTAGCGGTCGCCCCACTTGCCGCGCCGTGTGTCGCAGAAGTGTGCATGGGCCTTTAGATATGTTGGATTCTACCAACGCTATCTGCACAGTGGTCCGGGAATCATTCACTTCTAAGCATTGATAAAAACAAATAATCAGCACTACACGCTATTCAAGCTTCGCAAAAATCGATACTATTCACAAAATCCTCACATTTCACAAAAATGGTTATGAACAAAAGAAATAGTGGCACTTCTTGTAAAAATTTTGAAAACGATCTAGGCTGAAATACTTCAAACACTTGCTACATCGTGTGGTCACTTTCTTTGCACGATTTGTGGCGAACCTGCGCCTTTTTTTCTTTGCAGACTTTCTTATAGCAGCAAACACATCTTCTACGTCCTGCTTTCGGACCTGTTCTAGCCTTCTCCAATATATTAATAAGAGGGGTTTCATTTGGAATATCGTGAAGAAGTGATTTCATGAGATTCACGCGTCGGCGCGATCCCAGCGCGCGGTCCCACGCGGCAGACACCCGATTTCTCGCGCGGTCGTCAATGGGTTAAGGCCCCCACACACTTCTGCGGCAACGCCGTGGCCCTATCCTTAACCATGGGGCAGAGACGCAGAGCGCTTCGCGAGCTCTGCGTCACTGCCCTTTGGTTAAGGAGAGGGCAGCGACAACGCCGCAGAAGTGTGCGGGCCCCTTTATCTAAGAGGAAAGCTCGTTTCAGAAACGATTCTATTTGTTTTAGCCCTTAAACAGAGGTTAAAGACGATCCACTGGACGAGCGCCCGTGACATTCTTTTCAAATCAGTCGGAGTATAGCCGCCCACTCTGGAGCCCAGCAGTCGTCGAAGGTTCTTTTTCGTTTCGTAGCCCGTTTTCCATTTCATTTTTATCTACTGCCGTCTTTAACCTTGTGTTTCGCACAGTCATAAATCTTTTTTGTTCCCTCGTGAGTGCGTGTGGAAGGCGGTATCTTCCGTATATCTGGTCGTACTCAGTCCGTTAGAGCTCGGGCTGCGATTAGAGTCCCTCTTAACAAAGCCCCAATATCCTCAATGTTTGGGCGCGTGTAGCGCAGTCGGAGGAGGTGCCGGCTGTCGCGTGCACACGGTTTCAGGTTCCTAGTTCGGATTTCCAGCCCAATCAAGCCTTATCATCCCTGATGGTTACAGACTCGTCTGGAAAGGATGTATCGCTGACGTGTTCATTGGCTGGCCACCGCAAGTCACTGCATGGCCAAATACGCATTCAAGTCGCCTCCATGGCATCCCGTAGATGTAGAATGCATGGCGCATCTCAAAAGAGATTGAGTAACGTCATCCTTTTATCTTCGATGTTTATGAGGTGCACCATTTGCACCCTCTCTGAATGCCTAAGAAACCGAGCTCTCTTATCGAAGTTCAGCTCGCAGTGATATCTTATGTTCTACACAATGTATCCAATATAAATACGGTCTAGGTCATACTAACACCCAACCAAAGGACTCTATGAAAGTGCTTTGATTAGTATATCCACTTCTTGATCACTTTGTAAATCCAAGTAGGTTTTGCCATAGTGGCATGCACTCTAATTTTAAGTGTGCATTATGCTCGTTCTGATGGACTGGAGGGCGTATGATGGTTTGGCGTTAAGGTATACCTTCCTTAATGGACGATTGGGCGCCAAAAAATTTTCTGCCACTGCTATTCCCTGCCCCTCCGGCGGTTAATCTTTTCATTAAACCGCGATGCGTTTTCCGTGCCAGAGCATTTTCCGTGCCGTTTTCCGTGCCATTAAACCGCGATGCGTTTTCCGTATCCTATAGAAATCTGTTGATATTTGTTATTTTGAAGGAAAAACTCTTACCGCTAGCTGTTCTCGGGATCTGGCAAACTATCGCGGTAAACGGTCGAGCAGTTCCACCCCTTTGTGTGATGGTCCACTGGCTGTTGATGCACTCGATTTCGTACTCAGCCACAAAAGCTGCTATTAGAACTGAAAAATAATGGAGGCCAATTAAATATTATTTTTGAGCGAAACTGCCTTATAACATATAGGTGTTCTGTACAGGTTCGGCTTTCTTCGAAATTCGGCATGTTGACAAATGCGACGTCTTCCTCGAACTGCTAAGCAATGTTGTTAGTTTATTTCGGCTTACGTCTCTACTCCTTTGCCTTCTTTAGAGCCTGGAAAAATCGGAAACATTCAAGTACTACACACCCGAGTATCATGTCAGCATACAGAATACCATTCGTGAGGAAAACAAAAGAAAAATCCGATACCATAGTCACAAATGAGTGACTTACCGTACAGGTGGTTGGCGAAGAGGACCATCACCCACACGCAGATGCGGAACTTGCTACTGCTTTATGACAAGACATGCTTCACGTTATCCTTTGTAGTCTGTACTATTGATAGCGAGGAGGATTCTATGACATTTGCCGGTGTCTATTTGACGGCAAGTTCGATGAGTGTTGACAACATAGGGGAAACGGGAAGATCCCTATGTGTCAGAGTCAAGGAGCATTCGTTTGGCTTTAGGCCTCGTGCATACTTCCCGTCGCCGCGATGGAATCGCGGCGCTAAGATTTGCAGAGCGACGCGAAAGAATTTGAACTTCTCTGTGCTTGTCGCATCGCCCATCGCTCTGCAAGGGTGCGCGACGGCGATCTGTCCAGGACCAACGCTAAATACCGCGCGCGGCGCGAAAAAGTATGCCATGCCCGCGATGGGCGCGGGAAGCCATCGCGCATGCCGACCGCCACTGTTGCGGCGGCAGCGGCGAAGCTTCCTTTGACTATTCGACCGCGTGCGGCGGAATGGCCATGAACTGAGCGGCGCGATGGCATCGCGGCGATGAAGTATGCCCCCGGCCTTAGAAAAGGCAACATCCTGACTCTTTGAGGAGAACACAAGGTTAGATGCCATCGGGGTGTGCGTAAATGAAATTTAAAATTTCGTAAATCGTAAATCGTAAACGGTAAATCGTAAGAGTCACCTGGTCTGTAGTGCAGTACATCTAAATTTCCAGAGATTTTTTTTTTCTGCTAATGTTCTCGGCTGAACAATTTTCTTACCAAACTATTTCCATTTTTCGCGTGTTCTTGCTAGTAAGACATTTTCAATTCAAATTTTACACTTTTCAGGAAACTGTAGATTCAAAAACTTTACCTTAGCCTATTCATGGTAATCCAACAAAAAGCCTGCATCGTTTGAATGTTCATCGAACTCCCAGCTTACTACCAATTTTTAGCTTCGCCGCTGACCAATGCGGCGAAAACAGGAAGTGCACATGTGTAATCCAACAAACATACTGAGTCATACGACGGGATTGGGCTATGCGCAGTGAGTGAACGCATGGCGCAATCCTATCGTGTGACGCTTCGAAAGATCTCCGCTTTTCTGCATTTTCAAATTAGTCCACGGACATTCCCATAGCAGCCGGATAAGAGAGTTTTGGCCGCCGAAACAGTATGACCGTATTTCTTGGACATCTTTTGTAGTCGCTTTAAAATGGGAAGGTTACCGTATTCCTTGAGGCAACCGTCTTGGGGCATCTTCAATTTGATTCTATAGACGAGTCAATTTTGCTATAGAAAGCATCTGGATTGATTTGAAAGTAATCCCATTTGAGCTCTGAGTTGGAAAAAAACGCAGTTTAAATTAAAACAAATTCAGTTTGAATTTGCAGAAGTCCATTTCAAACGCAGCAAGTGAAAACGGTAGATAGACCGTTGCAAGAAGGTAGCTACACATCCGTAGAGAAGGTATCAAGCAGTAACCACTGCGCGATATTCGAATTCAGAAGATCTTTTAAATGTGAAGAGATTCCAGCAAAGGAATTTTGTAACATTAAAAGTGCTCTCAAGCTCTGAACCATCGATCGACAATATCAGCTGTCGCGATATTGTCGATCGATGATCAACAGTTGATCAACAGTAGATCAACAGTTGAGTTGATCAAAAACCTTTTTTCGAGAATCCAGTGTAGGACAAGTCTGGTGCCAGCAGCCGCGGTAATTTCAGCTCCACTAGTGTAAATCGTCATTGCTGCGGTTAAAAAGCTCGTAGTTGGATCTGAGTCACATGCAGTAGTTCACCAATCCAGAGAACCGGTTTCCAATGCAAGTTTGCCTGCACTCGTCCGATTTCAAATACTAAATTATTGCACTGTTGTCTAATAAATCTGCACTCGCTCGGGCTGCCCTTCGCCAGTTATGTAAGGAACGTTTGCTCTTCGGGAGTCTGCAGGATCCTAAATAGATCAGATAGGGTGAGTACGATAAATTCAATCACACTACCGAAGATAGAGCAGCAATCAAAACCTTCAAGACTAATTCCACCTCTTCTTGCTACGCACTTGGTTTTACTGCATTTTGAATATCAATTGGCTCCGACCTATGAAGTACTATGCTAGCCGATAGAAACGTCTCTGCTTATTCTTTGCACCTGAGTGTAGCAACTTTCTAAACTCCGCCTCCATTCAGAAATGATGTTCGAATGATGTTCGAATGATGTTCGTGGATTCGCGTTAATTCTATTCGTTGGGGTTAGCACGCATCTATTATAAAGGAAACTGACTAGACCTCATTATTGAAGGACGACGTGGATCAAGAATACTCATCTCTCTAGGAAACTGCAAGTCGGATTTGAGGAAGCCTGCTCACAGGATGTCCTCTGCCCAGTAACACAATAGAACACCAAAACACCCTCTAAAGGAAAGTGGTAATGAGCTATGAGAGATACCATAGAGTGGGCATATTTTTATAACCCCGGTTTTCATAAATTTGGGTGCCAGTTAGTTGTTGACCAAAGACCACATTTAGAAATTTATCACTTATGACCCGAAATGTCGTAAATCTTAAATCGTAAAAAATTCGGCAAAGATTGCCGTAACATCGTAAATTGTATATCGTAAATCGTAATTACGCACACCCTTGGGTGCCATACGTGCATTGCTACAGACGTCTGTGTCGATTTATCGCGATAGAGCGGATATGTCTGCTCGCAGAACTTTGAAAACGCTTTGAATCGCAGCTAGCAAGGGAAGTGTCTGAAGCGTATGTCTGAACGAGAAAGCAAGTGGTATAGGAAACTCCACCCATCAATTAGTACAAAATGTGTTTCATTTTTGCCAAGTCGTTAAACCGATGGAGTAGGAGTCCTTAAAGTTACCAGGCTGTCCAATAATTCCTGTCCGAAAATTTTCAAAATTCTATAATTTTTTTTAGAAGTGTTATAACATCAGGCAAGTGTGAGAACCTTCTACAGTACCGCGCATGTCCTTTGGTCAATTCCCGAAAAAGCCGCTTCGGAGCGTTCCAAAGCGGCTTTTTTAAATAACTTTCTTTAAATTAAGTACTTGCGAAAAGAAACATATGTTTGAGCTCAGCAGGCCAAGCTCTATCTTTTGACGTATAAATCAATGGAGTTGAACAATGCATATAGGCCGGACATAATCAATCGAGTGGGCGCGAGAGCCTGTAGAGTGACAGTTGGGGAATTTTATTGAAATTCCCAGCCGCCCTACCTAGCAAATGCGTTGAGCCTGTCCAGCTTGCCTTTGGAGTGCGCTGTGAAAAATGCATATAGAACCGAACATATCAATCGAATGGGCACGACCACTCGCAGAGTGAGGTCGAATGGGCGCGAGAACCTGTAGAGTGACCGTTTCGGGAGTTTTATCGGAAATTCCCAGCCGCCCTACTTAGAAATTGCCTTAAGACTGTCCAGCTTGATTTAGAGTGCGCTGTGAACAATGCATATAGAATCGAACCTATCAATCGAATGGGCGCGACCACTCGCAGAGTGAGGTCGAATGGGCGCGAGAACCTGTAGAGTGACCGTTTCGGGAGTTTTATCGGAAATCCCCAGCCGTTCTGCTCAGAAATTGCCTTATGACTGTCCAGCTTGCCTTTGGAGTTTGCCGTAAACAATGTATACAGAATCGAACCTATCAATCGAGTAGGCGCAAAAACTCGCAAATTGCACGCGCGAGTATGTTCGGGAGCGCAATAACTCTGTAGAGATCGAATCGTTCCGGCTGCGGCTCGTA
>OX375868.1:11103232-11161586 GCA_947359475.1 Heligmosomoides polygyrus bakeri
CGACTTTTCCGACTTCAGTCGACCCCTGCAGGAAGACGCGGCGTGTTAACGGCATGCAAACGCGTATGCTAGCAGAACACTGAAGGCACTTTACGACGACATGCTCACAACTCCTCAGCTGCCTGAACTGCCCTGGCCTCATCTGCCAGTTTAGAGCGGTGTAAGATAGCGGTTAGAGTTTCTTGCGCTCTTACTCACCCAGATTTGAGCTTTCAACTCTCGCAATGGTACTGTCTTCTTCAGCACGAAAAGCTCTATCGAATGGTGTCACTCTCGACCAATTACAGAAAAATGGATTTTTCGACGATTTCCCATCGAGGACGTGCACGCCCAGGCCGAGCCTGCGCGTGCACGTCCTCGATGGGAAATCGTCGAAAAATCCATTTTTCTGTAATTGGTCGAGAGTGACACCATTCGATAAAACTCTTCGAACTGAAGAGAACGGTACCATTGCGGGAGTCGAAAGCTCAAATCTGGGTGAGTAAGAGCGCAAGAAACTCTAACCGCTATCTTACACCGCTCTAAACTGGCAGATGAGGCCAGGGCAGTTCAGGCAGCTGAGGAGTTGTGAGCATGTCGTCGTAAAGTGCCTTCAGTGTTCTGCTAGCGCACGCGTTTGCATGCCGTTAGCACGCCGCGTCTTCCTGCAGGAGTCGACTGAAGTCGGAAAAAATCGTGTCACACACGGCAAACCTGCATTTCCGCGCCACTATAATTTCGCTTGTTTAGAAGCTATAACGCTGCACTTTCGCGGACTACTAAAGCCTGCTACTGCCTACAAAATCTACGAGCCGCAGCCGGAACGATTCGATCTCTACAGAGTTATTGCGCTCCGAACATACTCGCGCGTGCAATTTGCGAGTTTTTGCGCCTACTCGTTTGATAGGATCGATTCTGCATGCGTTGTTTACGGCAAACTCCAAAGGCAAGCTGGACAGTCATAAGGCAATTTCTAGGTAGGGCGGCTGGGAATTTCCGATAAAACTCCCGAAACGGTCACTCTACAGGCTCTCGCACCCACTCGATTGATAGGTTCGATTCTAAATGCATTGTTTACGACGCACTCCAAAGGCAAGCTGGACAGGCTAGAAGCATTTAATAAGTAGAACGGCTGGAAATTTCGATAAAACTTCTCAAACGGTCACTCTACAGGTTCTCGCGCCCATTCGACCTCACTCTGCGAGTGGTCGCGCCCACTCGATTGATAGGTTCGATTCTATATGCATTGTTCACGGCGCACTCTAAAGGCAAGCTGGACAGTCATAAGGCAATTTCTAAGTAGGGCGGCTGGGAATTTCCGATAAAACTCCCGAAACGGTCACTCTACAGGCTCTCTCTACAGGTTCTCGCGCCCATTCGACCTCACTCTGCGAGTGGTCGCGCCCACTCGATTGATAGGTTCGATTCTATATGCATTGTTCACGGCGCACTCTAAAGGCAAGGTGGACAGTCTTAAGGCAATTTCTGAGTAGGGCGGCTGGGAATTTCAATAAAATTCCCCAAACTGTCACTCTACAAGCTCTCGCGCCCACTCGATTGATTATGTCCGGCCTATATGCATTGTTCAACTCCATTGATTTATACGTCAAAAGATAGAACTTGGCCTGCTGAGCTCAAACATATGTTTCTTTTCGCAAGTACTTAATTTTAAAGAAAGTTATTTAAAAAAGCCGCTTTGGAACGCTCCGAAGCGGCTTTTTCGGGAATTGACCAAAAGACATGCGCGGTACTGTAGAAGGTTCTCCAGAGTTCCACGCTAGGGGTATATAAGGCGCAGTCACCGCGTCTAGCTACCAGTACAAGCTAAAATGGACCAAGGTCGAATTCGTACGTTCGTGTACTACGAGTGGCTGCTGGGCAACGACACGGGCACCGCGGTCGCCAACATCTGCAGAGCGTGCAAGGAGGATGCAGTGTCCCAACGCACAGTCAGGCGCTGGTTCAATCGTTTCGAGAGCGGCGACACGAGCCTCGAGGACAGGGAGCACAGCGGGAGGCCTTTTACGGTGGATGATGAAAAGTCCGTCGCTGTATCAAGAAGAAGCCGGAAGCCACCACCCGTGAACTGGCGACGACGCTCGGCTGCAGCAAGTCCACCATCCACAATCGACTCAACTTACTCGGCTACCATTAAGTTCTGGCCCGTTGGATCCCCCACCGTCTGACGGACGCCCCCACGTGGCGAAGGATACCCAGCAGAGGTTGGCGACACTCGGCTGGGAGACGGTTGCCCATCCGCCGTATTCCCCGGGCCTCGCCACCTCCGACTACCACTTGTTCCTCCCGCTGAAGCACCATTTGGCCGGAAGAAAATTCACCAACTACGACAACCTCAAATCCGACATCGCGGACTTCTTCGAGTTGCAGCCCCCGGAGTTCTGGGCGAAGGGCATCGGCGACCTGCCCAATGGATGCGCCACTGTTGTGGATAACTGTGGTGATTATATTGTTGATTAGACTTGTTTTTCAATAAAGTTGAAAAAAATTAAAAATTTTGAAATTTTCGGACAAGAATTATTGGACAGCCTGGTACAATGGAATCGGCGCCTCGCGAGTTCGGGGGTCTTCTACCTCTGCCGGCGAGCGGCTCAGTGCGCAGTGGATAATGGTGTTGTTCACGCGAGAGGAGTGGGAGGTTCGATTCTCCTGCTCTGCTGTACTTTTGCATTTCATCTGATTGGGTGAGATTTGAAGGATTACGACGTCTATACCATTTTCAGACTTTTTTTTTAGCAATTTGCCAGCTGTATGCTGGGGAGAGTAACCTTCTTGCGACTTTTTTATAGCTGACCGATTTTTTTAGACCAAAACACAACGAGAAAGCTATTCAACATCACCAATGACATCGGACCAATGACATCGGCTCTACATACCAAGTCCAATTGAAGGCGTACCCTTTCTTCCGAAAAAAGAGCTCCACCCGAAAACGTCAACATATGCCCACTGTTTGCTTGCCTCTCCAAATCTATCAGTTCTTCTGGCGGATCCCAATCTTCTCCTTGTTCTTCCACCACTTCCTCCTGTGTTCGTCTTGCAAGAGAATCCAGGTCAACCGGAAATAAGAGTGTCTAGCGTGAACCCAGTAACTGGCACTCTTCGTTGAGCTCTGTGATCCACACAGTGGGACCTACATATATATGAGGATTTAACGCGAGTGGTCCAAGCCCATTCACCCACTTCTACTTCCATCTGCTGGTGAGCGGTTTCACTCTTCGGCAACCACCTGTGTGGCTAGTAACATTTGTAACTATGGTATCATCTTTCTTCTGTTTTCGCTAGGAATTGTACAATCTATGCTGAAACGGTGTTCGTGTTGGTAGCAGTGTAAATGTTTTCACTAAGTTTTGAAGAAGGCGAAGGGCTGAAAAGTAATCCGGTCTGAACAAAGTATCTAACAATCTCGTACAACAACTACAGAAACAAGACGTTGCGTTTAGGAGTTTATTTGACAACGTTGCTCATCCATTTCAAAAGCAGCTAGGTGATACCTGGTTCAGGGTACAGTTCCGCGTACATTGAAGTATGCGCGATTTTCTCTCACATCTAGCATGCCAACAGTTCGCTGTTTTGCCGTGTAAGTTCACCAAAAGGCTCATGCTGTTGTACACTATCGTCAGTTCTTTGTAGTATCAAGTTCAAAAGAAGATTGGGAAGCATTCGTCTAGTTGAGACATCTGCTTTCTGCTCATAACAAGTACAGAATGTTCCGAAAACAATAATAAGTACACTACTAGGCTGTCGCAAAATTAATCTTCGTTTCGAGGTTGTATAAATAAATAAGTTCTTTCCCCTTTACCGTCCAGTCTCAGGAAAAGCCACACATACCTGCGGTAGGTTTTTCCTACTCCTTCAAAAACATATGTGGATGTCCCTCTAATTTTCTTGGCCGACCTTTTCCAGAGCTCCGTAAAATCATGAAGAGTCATGGAGTCATCATGCTTTACGAATTTAAATTGGGACATTCCGCGGCAGAGGCATCCCGTAACCTTAGCAGCGCTTTTGGGACAGACTGCCTTTGCGAACGAACGGTGAGGCTCTCCTTTGAAAAATTTGCTCCTGGCGGTTTTGGTCTCGGAGAAAATCTGGGTTGTGGGCGCAGGTCTTCACAAGACGACGATATTCTGAGGAGAGCCGTCGAAGCAAATCCGGAGACGAATACACGTACGTTAGCAGAGGACCTTATAGTACATGATAGTACGGTAGCAAGACATTTGGCGAGAATCGACAAGGTGACGAGGATGTCGAAGTGGGTGCCTCATGAGCTGACCGATGAGCCGCGTCTGGCACGTTTCGACACTTGCTCCAACGTGCTAGTTCTCTTTAAAAATCTGTCTTTTGTAAGCCGTATTGTAACTGTAAGACGAAAAATGGGTACTTCACGAGAACACGAAGCGGAGATTTGTCTGGGTGGATAAGGATGCACTCCAGCATGCTTTCCTAAACCCGACCTTCTCCCTAAAAGAGTTTTGCTTACTTTGTGGTGGTGTTCCACTTTTCCAACACTGATTGTCACTTTTTCCGAGCTCCTCATTCCGATTTGCGTCGGAAACCATCCACTAATTTGGTCAATTTTGAATGTACCCTCTTTAATTTCGTTAATTCCTGTTTCACTTTTTAACGTAAAGGATTAGATCAATACCAGTTCGTTGGAAAAAATGTAGAGATTCTGGTAGTTTTACTTCGATTAATAAAATTGTGTTCAAGTTGAGTTTTAGCAGTTTGAACCAAGCGGTCCGTTTCGGCAATTAATTTTACGACAGCCTAATAATTTGTGATAAAGCACTGATCCATAGCAGTGAACATGTTATAAATCAAGATGAGTGTTTCCATGTTGAACTGGAGATCATCAAGAGCATCAAAATAATTTTTTGTCCAAGAAGAAAAATTTATTGTGGTTTTTTGAAATTCTTTACTTGACCTGCCTCAGTAAATCGGCACGCTGTTCGAAATTTTATAAAATTTTCATTTTTAAGGAAAAGCAAAGGTTTTAAATTTATTATAGTTCAAAAAGCGACAATTCAGGGTGCCTCAAAAAATGCATACACTGTTTGAAAGGTGGTAACTTAGCTCACAGTAAAGGTACTAAAGAAGTTAAAAGCTTATATAAAAGCATAAAAAATAGAAATTTTCAGACATATGAGCGGCATGGAATGCGCCATTCACTCGCTTGTAACCTTGAATTTTACACTCGATTGATCGTGTTTCGAATGAATACTTGTTGTAATTTCCCCTTTAAGGGACCGTATTGATTGATTTGTGCTTTTTTAAGGTGTGAAACTTAAAAACACACTATGGCTTGCAGAAAATGTAGGCTATCTTAAAAATGCAGGTAGTATTGGAAAGGTTTAACACATTTGCTTAAGCCTGGAGCGGCTGGTAGAGAGGCTATATGCTGTTACAGGATGTTTTGTTGCGATCAAAACTCTGGGTGCTGACAGACCTCGAGGATATTGCGGATCTTACGTGCAGTCAAACAGCGCCGGTGGTGTAAGGCGAACATCGCTGCCTGAAAAGCAGAAGATGCGGGTTCGAGTCCCCCCTGGCGCAAGAGCTTTGATCGCAACAAAACATCCTGTAACAGCAAATAGCCTCTCTACCAGCCTCTTCAGGCTTAAGCAAATGTGTTAAAACACACATAATTTCAGTTTACAAGTAGGCTTTATTCACGCTATCAATCTTAGGAAAATCGCGACGTCTTGAACGATTGCATGACAGAATCCCTTCTTTTTGCCATAAAAATTGCTGCCTTCCTGCATTCCTGCACTTTGTGTATGTTATAAAACACAATTCATGCTTTAAAATATAAAATCTTTATAAAATTTTAAGCAGTCTGTACAGTGGGTTCATTTGCTAGAGCAGGTATTTAAAAAATTTTGAGGAGATACAAAATTATCCTTAGACAAAAAATTATTCTAACGTTCTTGGAGAAACTACAGTTTAACCTAGAAAACGCTCGTTGTGAACTAGAAGATGTTCAGTTGGATGTCTTACTTTTCTTACTCAGAGTAGTGTTCAGTTTGGTTTCTTCCATTTTTGAAAATGTGTTCATATCGCAGCTCATCTGCTTAAAATACATTTATTAATGTCACTCATGTGAGAACTCATGCTAAAATTAAATACCGCTTGTAGTTAATTCAAAGACAAACTCATTTATAGCAATCTACTAAAACGACGCTATGGCGTTCAAACTCTGTAAAACTTACTGTCCCTAATCGAGATGCCATCAGCGAGTCTGACTGCTATTCTGGAGGTATCGGGACAGTTCAAGACACCGTAACATCGACCGTTTTGGCGTCGGAATGTGAATTCCTAAGCAAATACAGTGATTTGATTACTTCACTTATTTTTGCAAAGTGCGGCAAAAAATAAAAGGTAGCCCTATACGTGTCAACGTTAATTAACATCTAAGCCGATAAATACATACCATACTATTGACAGGTGACATCGTTTTGGGTGCAATCCCTGTCAGGGGGGGGCCAGTTCATTATGAATTGTTAACGATAGCTACGCATGTGTACAGGGTGGCCCATAAGTCCTGCAACAAAATTAGGAGACCTTATTGGTTGCCTTTTTCCAATTGCAAAAAAACCGCATACCAGCGGTTATGTAGCATATACTTAGTGCTATACTTCTGGAAAGTATCATGGTTGTAGCTGCTGTTATTACAAAGTAATGCGCTCTCACGTAAAACTACCGAAAATTCTTCTCTGGCCCGTGGTGGGGCGCTTCCGTTCCGATGTGACTAAATTTCGGAAGATTGGTTGTTGAACATACGGTATGATGGTATTGTGTAGGGCAGTTCAGAGGCTTCTCAAAAGTGAACATTAGATGAGCGGATCTGAACTACAACAGAAGAACGCTATTAATTTTCTGATCATACACGATGCAGCAACCAGCTGGAACAAATGCAATATTCAGCCGTGTGCGTAATCTATTACTAAGCAATATGTTGTTTCTAGGAAACTACAAGGAAAGCTCTACAAGTCCACAAGTGAGATTAAGACTTAGCCATGAGGAGAAAAGAGTAGAAGGAAAAATTTGTAAGCGCAGTTGGAGGGCGTCGTTCGAAATGGGTATTCAGCCTCTGCCTCATTTTATGAAAAATTTCTCAAAGTTGAGCGATCCCAGAAAGGTCAAAATAATAGTGCGTTTAATGCTACCTTTGCGGGAACCTGATGATATAAAAACAACAGACACGCATGGCAAGTTTTTGTCATACACGATTTTCCAAAATGTCTCACCACACTCCATAGGTTTTTGTGTAAAAATAGTGAAAATTAATAAAAATGTTCGCCTGATAGGAACAAAAACCTAACACCATATATTAGAGACTCAATCGCGCTGTTTTAAGGCGAAATGCACATTCTGGTAAAGCGATTCCTGTAACAGCAAAAGAAAAGGACGTGGTAGCGGTTCTCAGTCCATCTGCAAAATATTGCACCTGCGAAAGACTAGCTGTGAAATTCCTGAATCTTCAGATTTTCAATCTTTGTTTATTAACCATCTTAAAGAAAATGTCTTGCTCTATAAAGCCTGGGAAAACTATTGTTCAATATCTTCTTTGGAACGAATAAGAAGTAAAACTCCGTAAGAGGGGCTGCGACGTGAGCTGCAAAGCAACCCACACGATCTGAAGGCTCTTATCAATCCAGGAGTGGTCCCTTATGAATAGTACCGCTCCACCATAATCTACAAACCATGGGCAAACATGGTTTAAAAATGTAACAAATTTAGTGCATTCTTAGCCTTTTTATACGCCTATGTTTTTGTTGCAGGACTTATGGGCCACCCTGTACATACAACATGTAATACAACATATGAATGCCTTAATTTACTTGATTCACCCTCTTGGAAATGTCCGAGCGTTCCGCTGAAACATTGAAAAAGTTTTAATATGGGACTATGCACGGTGGAGGGGGGGGGCACTATGCACTTCAGCACGGTTGTGATCCAAAACTCTATTTGCTTTGGAAAGAAATCGCAAACCGCTATGCACTGATTGATTAAGGTAATAACGTTGCTTTAAAGTGTTTTTGTGGTTTTATAGTATTGTAATTGTTACAGGTTTCTGTTCAATTTGCTGTGTTTTCATTACTCCCTCCCCCCGACTAGGAAAGCAATTTAGAAAGCTGATTTTGGTATTGGAACGACAGCAATGGATAATGTAAGCATATTTATACATATTCATATGTTGTGGTGCATATTGCATTTCTTTAGAAGTTGAAATGGACTGGCCCCCCCTGACAGGGATTGCACCTCGTTTTGTTGTGTTTACGATGTTGACTATTGTTTACAGGGTAGCTACAAAGTATAGAACATCTGACCAGGGAATGCCGTCAGCTTCCCACGGAACTTCGGATTGTACCAGTGTTGCGTAATCAGAGATACTGTTGGCAGCGGCGACAGCAGCGGCAGCGGCACAGTGGTAGAGTGCTCGCGTCACAGGATTAGGGGGCGGAGAGTCGTTGGATACACCGCCCTCAGAAAGGGGCGGGGCGAGGGGCGCGCCGAGAACAAGATGTCCGGGCCCTTGCCTTCACATGGAGGCATCGCATTTCTAATCACTTCCCTTGGCCCTGCATCTCTATCCTGAACTGATTTCGTTGTTGAGACAAGAGTCAGAACCTTGTTCGCCATATTTGGAACAAAAGAGTTTTCAGCTGCAGCGCCAAGGCTTTCTTCAGATCTCGCCAATGTAGAACTGACCGGAATCACCCATGGTCTTTAGTTGAGGCGAAAATTTAAAGAATTGTGGTGAAAATTGAAAGAATCTAGAGAGAAGAGCGACGTTCTCCTTTCCTCAACTGTCTCCATAACCGAACCGACTGAAAAATGACTTCAGAGTTCCCCGAGATGCGCTTCCCAATCGTCCCCTATCAGTTGTTAGGTTTTTGGACGATGTCACGCCAATTAACGACGGTTTCTAGCGCAGCAAACTTGCCCAAGTAGGGTGGCGCCGCCAGGGCGGGAAGTTGGCGGCGGGCAGCACGGTATACCGAACGACTGCTCCCGGATTGGGGTCATGGGTTCGATTCGCGTTGGTGACGGCGTTTTTGCAATTTGTGACCTATCTTCGACGAGGACCTATAATCTCATTTTTAGCACCTTTTGAGCGAACAGCTGATGGCGGCCTGCAATTACGTCTATTAGGATAATCGAAGTTGGAAACATGTTTCAGGACACATGTTTTATTCATGGCATAAAGGAAGTTGACTGAAAATTGGCATCACGCCTAGAGAAAACACTATATGCAGGTTGCAATCACACCTGGTCAGGACTTCAGCGGAGGTGCCAAAGCGAACTTCGTTCCCACTCGTTGTGCTTCCATCCTTGTCGTCATTGTAGTCCCAGTCGAAGTCGTTATCAGTGGAATCGTCCGCATCCAAATCTTCATCCGTTTCCATTTCTACTAACGTTGCAGCACCCTCTCGGAGAATAGCAGCAAGCCTTACGGCAATCTTCCTTTCTTCGCGTGTAGCCACAGTGCTATCCTCAGGCGATCCGAATTCAGTGAGCAGAATGGAGACTACCCTTGCTGGGGAAAAAGCTATGAAGCGAATGAAGAAAAATCAAGATGGCACATCGAAGCTTCAAATTTGATCTACCACGCCAAACACTTGGTCTACTTGCTGGAGAATGCATGAGATTAGCAGCCGTTTAGCATAAGTTTAGGTTTATGACTAGGTGTGCAGTTGGTCAACTGCATGTGTATCACACATTTTTTGTGTTGCTCAATCAGTGTTGAGGAAGATTTGAACAGATATATGTAGTTGATTTGATTAAAATTTTATCCTCCTTTATGCCATGAATAAAATTTGTCTAATGAAACATGTTTCCAACTTTGAATATACTAGTAGACGTAAATGCAAGCCGCCATCAGCAGTTCGCTCAAAAAGGTGTTAAAAATAACATTATAGCTCCTTGTCGAAGGCAGGTCACGAAATGTAAAAACGCCGCCACCATCAGGAAATCGAACCCATGACCCCAATCCTGATAGGCGAGCGCTCTACCCCTGTGCCGCTGCCGCTGCTGTCGCCGCTGCCAACAGCACCTCTGATTACGCAACACTGGCGGCTTTCGCCGGCCACAACTCGCTCAGGAGACTCCTTTAGCAAATTCGGCCTACATACCTATGATCACCGTCTCGAGCTCTTTCACGCGATATAGCTCTCAATCCGAAGTTCCATGGCAGCATTCCCTAGTAAGAAACGTAAAGAGGTATTCTGATTTTATTTTCATAAACGAATTACCTAATCGTAGTGGATCACCCTTTTAAGATATTATACAAAATTATCCCCTTTTGGGCGCGTATAGCGCAGTCAGAGTAGGCGCCGACGGTCGCGTGCACCCGATACCAGGTTCTTGGTTCGGATTTTCCGCCCAGGCCAACCAAGCCTTCCATCCCTCCGGGGTCGGTGAATTGGTACCAGACGTGTCTGGGAGGGGTAAAGCGCTGGCTTGTTCATCGGCTGGCCACCGTAAGTCATTGTATGGCCAAATACGCATTCATGTCGCCTCCACGACATCCCGTAGAAGTAGAATGCGCTGGCGCATCCCAGAAGGGATTGAGTAACGCCGTCCTTTATCCTTTATCCTTATCCTCTTTTGCACGGATGCACGCTTCGAATCAATTGGAGACCACTTATACCGTGTGCAGCAGGTATTCGACGTCGATCTTTTGCTATCCTCCAAGTATGGCTGCCTTCAAAACTGTTGAAAGTTTACCAAACTTCGATGAGAGTTCGACCAGACCCTTTGGTGTGGATGGCTCCAGATCTGTTGAGTTTTAGAGTCACATGTCCTTGCTCCAGAACACGGGAGAGTTCTGCGCATAGCATTCGATTGTCGACTTTGATCCATGTGCTGGATTTTATCTTGCGGAGGAACAAGCCCCTTCCTGGACAATGTTTTTAGTTAGCGGAATCATATTATCTTTTAGAATAACATTCTGCTAGACATCGGAGTTGGTCTTGACACTTTTGTCTACGAAAATAAGGGTTGTATTGCCTTCAGATGTTGTTCATCTGAAGCCCATAAACCATCACAGCCCAAGCCATTGCAGACTTCGGAAACGGGATTCTTGAGCGTACACGGCGCCTTCCAATTTTTTCTCGGTCGAAGACAGAAGCTGTCGGTGAATTTCTCTTTTGTGAGCAACCTCAGCAAGGAATCTTTCCTCGCCAAACCATACGACGTCTGACAAGCGACCCTGACGAAAGAATTCAAGGAGTTTTTTGCATTTTTCAAGATTATCCTTTTTTGTAGCTTCAGTGGGCATACGTCAATAACTGCAAAGTCCTAGCTCTTGTTTGACACTGTTTTTCTTTACCGTGATATGTGTAAGTCGGGTGCAATTTTGTTAACACTATCCTCGTAGTATGGGCACGTGTAGCTCAGTCGGGAGGAGGTGCCGTCTGTCGCACCCGATACCAGATTCCCGCCCAGGCCAACCAAGCCTTCCATCCCTCCGGAGTCGGTGAATTGGCACTAGATTGCCGGAAAGGGTAAAGCACTGACTTGTTCATCTACTGGCCACTGCAAGTCATTATATGACCAAATACATATTCGAATCACCCCCACAATATCTCGTAGAAGTAGAATGCATAGTGCATCCCAAAAGGGATTGAGTAACGCCTCCTTTATCCTCGTCGATATCGTTTCCTCTCCTTGATTATATTCTGGATGCCGGTTATGTTGACGATCCGAGGTCGGACTGTTCTTAGAAGCTGAGGATGGTGTCCTCGTTCACTGTTCTGCTCCGCAATCGTCTTTTCAGCCCTATCGTTGATGAGGAACCTTCTTGCAATCTCTGCTGGTCGATGTCCTTCGCTCACATGGTGCGTGATGGTGACTCAATGAGAAGATGGACGCATAACCTGGTGAGCTTCGACCCTTCCGATGTGGAAATTGCGCACCTGCACAGATCGGTACTACTCCATCAAACGTGTATAACATCTACTCAAAACGTCTATCTGTTCTCAGGATCCATTCTCAGAAAACGGCAGACCGTACTCTGTAGCCTTGTTTAAAAAAATCAATGTTTTTACCTTTCTATTCACAACTCAACTCACTAATCCACAAAGTGATCAAAAGTAAAGCTAGTTTGGTGGAGCTTACCAGCTCTGTCTAACGACACTTGACGCCGATAACAACTCGAAGAGTGGATACCTTAGACTTCACAGTTAAGGAGTCCTAACTTCAGAAAAAGATATATCGCTGAAATCTGCGTTAGATTGCTCAATTTTTTTTCTTTCTTCTTATTTCCATTGATATCGAAAAGGGCAAGTGGAATGCCTTCATTGCAGGTCCCTCATTCAAGTGACTTTTATAAAAACTGAACCAATTTAGCTTTCTTCACATTTTTTCCTTGCCTAAAATTGTTCATAAAGCTAAATAAAGCAGAAAACAACGGCTTACGTTTCCTGTATTCGGACAAGTCGCATCTGGTGTGCATAGGTTGGGATCGTAAATGTTGAAGGTACATGTGCATGCTGAAATTAAACGCAATGCAAGCATTTGCAGCATTCTTAAAAAGTAACAGATCTTCCTCTGAACAGCCCTTAAATATGCGCCTTTAGATAATAAGTTTTAAAAACGCGGTGCTGTTTTCGCTAACGACCTGAGAAAACGGTATTTATGAGGATGTCTAAATCTGATTATGACGCCTACTACACATGGCATCAAAAATCACTCAATAACAACCGTTTCTCGCATTAAAGATTTGGGATTTCACTTCGACAATAAGCTTGACTTCTCCGAGCACTACAAAATCATCATCATTTTCATTAGCGTCTGTCCCGCTTGGTGGCGGGGTCCGCTCTTCTGGTGTGGTGACGCCAACTCTCCCGATCAAATGCTTGATCAGGGTGCACACCAGCCATCTCTAAGTCCAAGCGCAACGTATCTAGCCAACGTTGCTTCGGGCGTCCTCTGGGCCGCTTTCCAGGGACCACAAGATTAAGGCCAATCTTACACACGGTGTCGTCGTTAGCGCGAAGGACGTGGCCGTACCATCGAAGACGAGCTTCGCGCAACTTCTCGGATATCGGGGCGACACCGAACCTCTGTCGTATGGTGTCGTTACGAAGGCGGTCCAAACGCGTAACTCCAGCCGTCCACCGTAGCATCTTCGTCTCCATTACACTGAGGCGGCTTTCAACTTCCTTCGTCACGGGCCAGCACTCAGCACCGTACGTCGCTACTGGGCGGACTACTGTTCTATAAACCTTCGATTTGAGGTGCTCAGGTATTGTCCTGTCGCAAAGCACCCCAGTCAGCGAGCGCCATATGGACCAGGCTGCACTCACACGCGCATTCACCTCCATCTTTAAGCTGCCATCGGACGTGACTGTTGACCCAAGATACTTGAAAGATGTCACTCGTGAGAGCTCAGTACCATCGATCTTAATAGATCCGTGCTCATTCACATCCGTCGTCAAGTATTCCGTCTTTTTGACGTTTAGCTTGAGACCGAACAATGCCAAACGATCGCACCACGCCTGTGCCTGTCGCTCGAGTTCGGTTTTGTCTTCACATGCAAGCATGACGTCGTCAGCATACAGCAGCGTCCAAGGTGCCGCCATTTGGAGATCTCGTGAGATTGCATCCATCACGACCACGAAGAGCAGTGGGGATAGCGCAGATCCCTGATGCACCCCTACAGAGATGGGAAACTCCATCGAGGTGCCCGCTGGCGCTCGCACTCGACTCCTTGGGCAAGAGTATAGAATGCGCACCCACTCAATAAGCTCTTCAGGGATACCATGTTGTCGCAACGCGTACCATATAACATCTCGCGGAACGCGGTCGAAGGCCTTCTCCAAGTCCAGGAAGGCAAAATGCACCGGTTTCTGTTTCTCGCGGTGCTTCTCTAGCAGAAGACGAACGGCGTGAATGGCATCAACAGTGCCACAGCCAGATACGAAACCACACTGATTCGTGGAAAGCTGTACGACATCCCGGATACGTCCGTCGACAATTCGCTCAAAGATTTTCATGGTGTGCGAAAGAAGACGAATTGGACGGTAACTGGCGCAGTCTGCAGGACTGCCCTTCTTCTTCCAAATCGGGATGGTCGTGCTTTGCTGCCAACCCTCAGGCACTTTCTTCTCAGCAACAACCTGATTGAAAAACGCAGTCAGCCAGTCAGCAGGGCACCAGCCCTTCGACTTCCACAGGTCAGCTGGCAGGTCATCGGGACCAGTGGCTTTGCCTGACTTCATCTTCCTCAGGGCTGCTTCAGTTTCGCTCACTGTGATCTTCTGAACGGGACCGTATACAGGTGATGCAAAAGGAACAGCAGGATGTTCATATTCTACATTCGAGATTTCCTCGAAGTAGTTGTGCCATCGCTTCACAGCCCTCTTACGATCCATCAGAAGATGACCGCTCTCGTCGTTAATGCCAAAGAACTTCTCAATGTCTTCTGCTTGGCGACAGCGAGCTTTGGCGAGTCGGTAAATATAACGCTCACCATCGCGCGTTTCCAATTTTTTGCTGACATCAGCGTAGTATGCGGCTTTAGCAGCGGCCACTGCACTACAAAAGCACTACAAAATGATTTACAATAAAGCGTCTACTTGAACATTCCTTATATTCAAAGCTCTCTCTATGGTGGATCAGGAAATGCTTTTTAGGGCTTACAAGTCATACGCCCTGTTGTGGAGTATGGGTCACCAGTCTTTTCTCCTTCGAAATCAAAAGACATCGCTCTTCTAGAGAAGGTGCAAGACAATTTCACTCGCAAATTATTTTTTAGGATAGCTTGTAGTAGATCTGTAAAAGCTCCTCGTCCTGTAGCTAGAAATAGCGAATATAAGTTGCATTCTTTAGTCTCTCGTCGTGAACTTACTGATGTCTGTGTGGTTTTCAAACACTTGACTGGCCTAGTTGATGTAGATGCTTCAAAATTCTATCGCATAGTAATATCTACGCTAGGGGCAGCTCAGAAGAAATATCTTACGGTGTACCCATAACGAATACCAGATCATGTAGTTTCACGTGCAGAGCTGGTTCCAGCTTTATCTCGCTAAGCTTCTGTGTCCCTTGGTCGTCGGCGCATTACAAGGCTGTTCAAGCACATGGCTAGAAGCAAGCTTTTAGATTTCTAGATTTTACAGTTGTTCTTCCTGTATTAGTGACTTGTATTGTACTACATCCTATATCACGTATGCCTTATGCATCGTACAGAAATAAATAAATAAATGAAAACCTTTTGACAATGAGTGCCCCTTCGTCTTTTTACTGCAAGGCCAGTGAGCACCAACAGCAAAACCTTTCATAAGTAGGCGCTATTAGCGAGCGGTGGAAAAAACCACGGTTTTGTCTACGCAGTTCGCGCTATTCACAATACTCTGTACACGCTTGTTCACATGCGCGGCTTGCTGATATGCCTTCGGCTTCGGCTTACTGCTGACTATCTGCTCTCACAACAGAGTAATTCGGTGGTACTTCTCCACTTGAGCCATGCAGAGTCTATGCCATGGTTGATAACCTAAAGCAAACATCTGTCGCTGGTGAGCTCAGCTATTTGAAAACATCCGCTCTTATTAGGGTGGGCCAAAAGTAATGAGACAAATTCAGCAAATTTCTTGATCTCTTTATAACTCAATTACAACTCAACGGTGCTGAGGAATGTATTAGCCATTAACGTCAATGATCTTGCTGCCGTCGATCAGCCAACTTCCTGATCCAGTTCTTCCAGAACTGCTTAGGCCTGGTGCTGATCCACTGCTCGTTATGGTTGTCGAGGTCTGCTTGGGTCCTTGTGTCTCTTCCGACTGTGAAGTCCTATAGACTCAATAAGTAGTGGAGATGTCCGGCGAATACGGTGGGTGAGGCATGTGAACGTACCCCAGCTGAGCAAGCCTATCCGTGGTTACTTTTGCCCGATGCGGTCGTTGTCGATGAGGAGGACTTCTTGAAGAGCTGCGACTGAATAAGTTCGAGTCGCAGGTCCATCTCTTCTATTTCGTTTACCATAGTCTTGGAGTCCATCGTCGTGCTTTTGGTAAACAGCTTCCAGTAAACCGGTCCATGGGCGCAGACTCCAAAGCGCAGAAGGTGCTTCTCGCCATGACCATCCCGCCGAAAGAAGGTCGGTAACACGTCACCAGGCCTCGTCCAGACTCGCTGCTTGGCAGGGTGAAGGTAGAAGACGTACTTCTCATCTTGCGTGACTATTGAGTCGAGGCTGCTCAAGTTGGGAATTGGGCGAGATTTGCGTGACACAGGTCAACTCGTCATTTGCGTGACACAGGTCAGCTCGTCAGGCTGGGGTTTCGGCATGAGACAGAGTGGGGTTTCGGCATGCTTCTGGAAAGAGCGAAAGTGGTCACTTCTTAGGTGGCCTTCCGTAAGTAGCAAATAAACATAAAAATACGAGAAGCACGAAGCCGGACTCCAGTCACGACATATATGGGCACGGCATGAAGAGTCTCATTACTTTTACCCCCCCCCCCCTAATATGTAGTAACTCTACCCTGCCCATTGTGATCGACTCCCTTTCGCTCTCGTCGTTCGTCACCTACTCTGTCTTCATGACATTCAGACGCAACACAAATACTGTGACGGATCACTGCAAGGCTGCGCTTGACTCTGCAGTTCAGCTTTCCGAGGCAATCAACACATTTCAAGTACCTTGGATCTGCATCGCGTCTGACGGTAGACTGATGGTTGAAGTGAACTCGCGCATGAGCGCAGCATGGTCCAAACGGCGCTCAATGACAGGCGTTCTGTGCGACAGGAAGATACCAGAGCGCCTTAAATCAAATATCTACAGAACCGTCGTCCGACCAGTGGCGATGTACGGTGCTGAGTGCTGGCCTGCGAGGCTGAGACTCGTCGACTCAGCGTAATGGGAACGAAAATGCTGCCCTGGACGGCTGGTGTTACAATTCTGGACAGTATTCGCAACGATGAAACACGCCAGAGGTTTGGTGTCGCTCCAACTGCTGACAAGTTGCGTGAAACTCGCCTTCGGTGGTATGGCCAGTAGTTCGCGCTAGTGGTGACACTGTTCGGAAGATTGGCCTAAACATAGATGTGCCCGGAGAACGGCCTAAAGGCGGCCGAAGCAGCGTTGCCTGATACGTTGACCTGAAGGTTGCTGATATCCACCCCGATCAAGCATTTGATAGCGTAAGGTGGCGTCACCATACCAGAAGAGCGGACCCGCCTCGAAGCAGGACAAACGCTGAAGGAGGAAAAGAAGAAGAATTCGTCGGTCCCTAGATGATCCGTTAAATTACTGTGGTAATTAGACTGTTGTAGTCTCTGTTCCATCTGTCTTTACTATGTTCCATGCCCATATCGGAAAAAATCTGATCATTCCAGTTTTACAGATCTCTGCTTCCGCAAATTCAGTTTGCAGTTCGAACTCTTGCCTGTGATCTATGTCTCTCCTGTGCACTTGACGCTGAACTTTCTAATCGCCTTGAATCTCAATACAAATGATGCATAGAACAATAAAGAATGAAGGAAGAAATCTCACGATCAGGTGTCGTAGAGGGTGTTGGTAACGGCGTTGGTGCGGGCACCATTCCACTGCAGCATAATGTAGCAGGGATGGTGCCAAGCAGGGCTAGCAGCGAGGCGGTAAACATCTGAAGTGGAAAGCCTGGATCTATAGATTTATCTATTTTATTTATAGGCGGATATTCCTATGACTGGAAGAAAATAGAGTGATAATTGAAAAATACAGTACAACCCTATGTGTATTAGAGAGCCCCCATTTTTCACTATTCATGTAAGGTTCCTGTGAGCGAAAGCAACTACGGCAAAGCTCTAAAGAGCAGCAGTTTCTTGGTGGAATAAAGGATAAAGGATAAAGGACGGCGTTTATTGGGATGCGCCACGCATTCTACTTCTACGGGATGTCGTGGAGGCAGTTTAATGCGTATTTGGCCATACAATGACTTGCGGTGGCCAGCCGATGAACAATCCTTCCCAGACAAGTCTGGTACCAATTCACCGACCCCAGAGGTTTGGAAGACTTGCTTGGCCAGGGCGAGAAATCCGAACCAAGAGCCTGGCATCGGGTGCAGACGACAGCCGCGCCTTCTCCGACTGCGCTCCACGCGCCCCCTTGGTGGAATAAACAGATAAACCTAGGAGGCTTTCGTTTTCAGCAAGCAACAACTCTTTTAAGCAACAGCAGACCAAGAATAATGGTTTAATTGTGGCCCTCGTAAACCGTACGTCTTGTCGTAGTTTACCTCTCGAAATATGGCAGTAGAAGCAAAGGTAGCAATAAACACTTCCTTATGATTTTTTATTTTTGCTCAAATCGGGCGCATGGTGGAGCAGTGAGAGGAGGCGCCAGCTGTCGCGTGCACTCGGTTCCAGCTTCTTGATTCGAGTCTCCCGCCCAGGCTGACCAAACCTACCAAATCTCCGAGGTCTGTGATTTGGAAGATAGAACAATGACTTGTTCATCGACTGGGCACCGCAAGTCATAGTATAGTATGGGCCAAATACGCTTTTAAATTCTTTTCACGACATCCCCTAGAAGTATTATGTCGTTGTGTCACGAGTGGCGGGGTTGTGTCCACTATTCCATTCATATAGGTAGAGCACCCAAAACCATGTTGATCTACACGGTAAAAACGACGTCAATAACTCGACAATGGGCAATTACAGGGTGGTCCACATGTAGTGTTACGCGCTACAAAGAGTCCATTTTCGAAAATTTCTCTCTTTTTCTGTGGTTTGCTGCGGTGATATTCGTTCTCTCCGTATCTTTTAGTCCACCTATGACCAGCCTTATTCTCGGTTTCTAGGTAAACATGGTTTCGCTTAGGGATCGTTCAGCAGTAGGCGATACATTCAAACGCGGGTCGTCCGTTTCCATGACTTCAAAGATGCTCAAACTGCATCGGGTTCAAGTACACCGCGTCATCCAACGTTTCGAAGAGACTGGAGGGATCGAAAATCGTCCGAGAGGAAGACCACGACGAACAGCAAGGACTTCTGCCCTTCGAAAGGCCGTCAAAGACATGCTCCACCGAAATCTTGCAAGAAACAATAGGAAACTAGCTAAGGAGCGTAACGTAATTCGTTCAACTATGCAACGACTGACGAGTGATGATCTGTGATTGTATTCCTACAAATCTGCCAAAGGACCGCACCTCATGGAAGAACTGAAGGCTTCGAAATTGGAGGAATGCAGAAAGATGAAGGCCCTTACGCGCGGTGACAGGCGCGACTGAGTTCTCTTAACAGAAGAGAAGATATTTACCGTCGAACAACTCCAAAACGCGCAGAATCGACGGAAGCTGCCGCCAAAAGGATTCGCAAGAGCCGTCAACATCGGATGAGCTCATTTTCCACAGTCCTTTATCGTGGGGGCTTAAATGTCGGGCCAGGTTGGACCATGCTTGTTTTTATTCAAAAAGAAGTTAAGATCAAAGCCGAAAGCGATAAGCAAATCCTGGAAAACGTGGTAATATCTTGGGCACAAGAAAATGACATGGATTGGACCTCCCAGCAAGATTGGGCACCAGCTCACGGTGCCAAAAGATCTTGGAGTGGTGTGAGACCAATCTTCCAGATTTGTAGACGAAGGATGTTTGGCTTTCAAACTCGCCTGATCACAACCCTGTGGATTTCGCCATCTGGTCAATCTTGGAGCAAATAGGCTGCTCTTTCAGACACAGTTTAAAGGATTCGCTAAAAGAGCTCTGGAGAAGGCGTAGGACGAAATTTCGCCGGAAATTATTTATTTATTTATTTATTTATTTATTGCACATGTTTGTGCGCTATACAAGAAAAGGAACGTAATCAAAGAAAAGCATAACATTTAACGGAATTTGAGTGTTTCTCGATTCCTTGTTTATCTCTGATGCGAATTTCAATGAATCGTAAGGTCGCAGCAAAAAGCTCTCAACTGCAAAAATAGAAAGTAGAGACTTTGAGGGAGAGATTATGATAATGATATTGAGATAAGGATGATGAAGTTGTAACGTGCTAATGCTTCAGTGCCGATACCATATCTGAAACAATAAATTATTATTTCAAGCTTAAGAAACAGTTGAACATTGAAGAGAGTAATGAGATTTTCTGTTGCGAGTTACGATTCTTATTGTTTGTGAGGTGGTGGAACGAGAATCACCATACAACATTCAAGCCAGGAGCTTCATAATTAAGGGGTTTATCATGATTTTCGCTTCCCATATGAGATTCGGAGCTTTACTCTTCCTGTTGTCGAATGGTAGCCATGACCATGAACGAATAGTGTGCACTGGAGCTTCAGTCATCTAGCAAAGAGAGTAGCAAGTGTGGTGTCTGTAAGAATCTAAATGTTAACAAAAATGGTCGATTCTAAGTAAGTGCGGAAGATCTAACCTTATTAAGTTGCGCCTAAAAATGATAGCTGATCTCGCCTGGAACAGTTCAGCTGGTAGAAGACTTACACGTCTTGCGCAGCGGTAGAAAAACGAATTGTAGACAGTAGAAAAATGTTTTTTATGGATTCTATTATATTGGATATTGAAGTTATTCATTCTAATATTTGCTTGCAGACAGTTTAACCTCTCTTTTTAGAATGCGATAGCAAAGCGTTAGATCAGCCAGTAGTCTTCTACATGCTAGGCAACGCAAGGAAAACATTTTCAAGCGCTCTTTGTAGTTTGGCAGTTCAGAAGGATCGGAACATTCAGTGAATCGGTACCATAAAATTCGGGTAAAGAGTTTTTGTATTTGTTCAACTTTCAAAACATCTTTTTTGAGAAGAGGATACCAAACCTGCGTGCCGTATTCGACAAGAGGCAATACATAAGCCTTATAGAGTCGTAGTAGTAGTGGCACATCAGAACATTTGATATTACGGAAAATCATGAATATGGCTCTATATGCTTTTTTTGTTGCGCAGTCGATATGTTTAGAAAATTTGAGATCAGTATCAAACGTTATTCCCAGGTCTTTGACAATAGTGCATCTCGACATAGCAACACCGTTTACGTAGAAATCCATAGGAGCAGAGTTACTAAAATGCATCACCATAGTTTTGTTTATGTTGAGTGGGAGGTTCCATTGACTAGTCCATACGTTTAGTCTTTCAACTGCATTGACAAGAGCTTCATGCACCTCTGACCTGTTTAAGCTGTCATATGTAGCGTAGATTTTTACGTCGTCAGCAAAAGCCTTGACACTAATAGCAGGATGGGACGTGAGGGTTTTTGGCAAATCATGAGTGTACATTAAAAAAAGAAGTGGTGATAAAACGGCCCCTTGAGGTACTCCGCTAGAGCATCTGTAATTTCTCGAAAAAGAGTGTCTTACTTTAACTGTCATAAATCTGTCACGTAAGTACGATCTAAACCACTCTAACAGTTTATCACGTATGCCAGCAAAGCTAAGTTTTTCTATCAACTTACCATGGCATACCTTATCAAACGCCTTAGAAAAATCAAGGTATATGATTTCTACTGACTTGCCATTGTTAATAGCTTTGCCCCAATCATAAACGGAATCAAGTATATTAGTAGTGGTAGAAGCACCAGATAAGAAGCCATGTTGTTCGCAAGGAATAAAGGGGATTCTGTTCAACCAGGCTACAAGTTTGTCTCTTATTAATCTTTCCATCACCTTTACTGGAGCAGGCGTCAGACTTATAGGTCGAAAGTTACTGAGATCATTGCTCTTTGATGATTTTGGAATAGCTCTAACAATGGCATGTTTCCACAACTGTGGAACTTCTCCTAAGAAGAGGGAAAGATTAAACAGATGTGCTAGCGGTTTGCATAGAGAAAGGTAACATTTGCGGTACAATATTTGCGGAAGACCATCGTAGGGTTCACTTATTGATGGTTGAAGTCTTTTTAACACGGCAGACACCTCATCAGGATAAAAGTATAGATCGCTGAGAAATTCTCGAGTATAATTGCTTATACGCAGTTGAGATTCACTGGAAGGACAGTCTGCAGTGAAGACACTAGCAAAATACTGCGCAAGTGCTTCTGCTTTCTCGTTGTCATCAATATAGCGATTACCCTTATGATCAATTAAAGTAGATAACGATGCAGTAGGTCTCACTTTGTTCCGCAGATACTGGTAAAAATGATTAAGAGGTGCTTTTTTTGATATGCGATGCTCATAATTAGCAAGAAATTTTTTAAGATGATAGTGCAGGTCGGTGCAAACTTTTCTATAAAGTTGATTGGAAAGTGGATTAGGTAATTGTTGATAAAGTCTTGTTTTTTGATGCAGTAAATTTGTGATATGAAGTGGATAGGTGATGCGCGAACATTTTGGAATTTTGAAAGGAACAAACAACGCAAGTGCATTATAAAGGGTTAGGCAGAAACGATGATAAACATCATTCACAGAAGAGTATTGGTCGAATAGATTGAGCAAATTAATACTAAACAGATATTGATTCAGTGCAGAAAAGTCTATTCTTGAAAAATCTGGCACGGGAAAGTTTTTCATTCCTCGACTAACGGTCGAGGTGATTTCGAATTTTACGATAGCATGATCAGATGTCGTTAGTGGTGGAAGTGAGGTTACATTACGAATGTTCTGGGTGGATGAGAAAACGACATCAAGAATTTTGTTGCTGTGTGTGGGATTTTTTACAAACTGTGTGAAGTCTGAATTCCGAAAAAAGTCAAGAAAGGCCCTAGCACTTGAATTTAGAGGTGTAGTTGTGACCCAGTCAACATCAAGATTGAAATCACCAACCAAAATAGTGCTAGCATGAACGCAAGACAAGTCTCGAAGCAGCTCAAGAAGCGAATTGTCGTCTATTTGGGTGGAATTCGGGGGCCTATAAACAGTGATGAAACGTATACGGGTGTATGTCAACGGAAGAAATAGGTCAATGCAAAGCACTTCTGCTGCTTTGGGATGTGCGTGTTCTACGAAGTCAGCATATAGATCAGTTTTAACGAGGCAACAAACACCCCCTCCTTTACCATGGTTACGATCAGTTCTATAAATGGAGTATGGAAGGCCGCCCACGATTTCTGAGTCCTGAATTTTATCAGTGAGCCACGTCTGGGTTATAAATATTAAATCGAGGTCATTAATATATAGAAGCGAATGTAAATGGTCTATTTTATTGCATAAACTCCGAGCATTAAGCAAACTACATTTTATTGTAGGGGAGCAGCCGTGCGGGATTGAGAGTTTTCCGATTGAATAGCATGAATTTCCGAAACGCGAACAAGTTTATCCCTGTATACAACCCATTCTTTATAACCAAGGCTCCTATTTCGGTCGCGCGCCGTTTGGCGTAATTCATAGTCTCGTTGCCTCTCCTCTGCTGTCATACTCCTTCTTATATAGACGTTTTGTGGTCCTGACTGACGTAGCAAGCGCGCATTTGCAAGCGCCATACGCCAGTGTGTATGCGAAGGCAGGACCACTTTAACTAAACGTGGGCGCTTAGGATCAACTTTTCCCATACGGTAGATCTCGGTAGGTCGACATTCAATGTTAGCGGCATCAAGAACCCCGTAGATTTTCTCTTCAAGGATGCGTTGGCGTTCAGAGGGACGAGTCTGCACTGGTTCCTCCTCGATACCACTTACAACAATAGTCCGTCCGCGTTTTTCACGCTCAATAAAGTCGGAAAATTCGCATTGAATCTTTTCCTTGGCAGCAATGAGAAGTTGCTTAACTGCTGGGTCTTTGTTAATTTCTAAGGCCTTATTGATCAACAGGCTAACCGACATATCAGCGAGATGAAGTGAAGCCACGGTGTCCATTGGCGGTATAGTAGGAATTGATGTGGAGTTTTGAGACGGCTGAGACGATGAAACGCCAGATTTTGGTCCTCGCTGCGTCTTAGCCGGCGGCATACAAAACAGCTGAAACCGGAAGGAAAGGCAATAGATATACCTGGTAGAACTGAGGCAATGCTAAGCACACACGACCGCTCACGGTCAGTGTAGCAGTAGAAGTGATTATAGAAGTAGAAGTAGAAGCAGTAGAAGTGGTCATTATCGCGCACATCCTCAAGAATTTCCAAAAGAGATTCCACGTTTGCATTGAAGCTAAAGGAACTCATTCTGAATGTGATGTATGATATTCTATGCAGAATTTTCTTGCCTTTCCACTACTCGTACATATTTCTTATTTTGGTTAGTTTATGCAAAGTTGTATATAGTTTTCCGCGTAACACTTCATGTGGACCACCCTGTATGTCACAAATTCAATAAACGGTAAGAAAGCGGAGATTCTGTGCTTTCAGAAGCTGTATACAATGCCTGAAACGGCAACATTCGTAGCCACGAAAAATCGACCAGAAATTTAGGTAGAAAAATCGGCAATTTCATATGCAACGACCTAATAGAATGCTTGGCACATCCCAAAAGGGATTGCTTAACTATGTTTTTTCTTTCTTTTTATTCTAACACGATATCTTCTGTCTCAAAGTCTTACTGGTTCTGATGCACGGATAACAGCAGTTCAAATAACCGCATGGCACTGTTGAAGAGATCAAAGATTCTTCTGTAGTGGCCATTTTATTCGCAACTTTTCGTACTCAACTTTTCCAGGCCCCCCAAAAACGTTTGCGTAATCCGATGTATCTGCTCGTTTCCGCATTCCACGCTGAAGGAACACCGCAGCGTTAAATTATCGCTGGCGTAATAGCTGCGAGCAGCCGAGAGATGCTTATCGTATATGTGCTGTGTCGACATCGAGGTAAGTAAGTCCTAGATCTGCAGCGCACATCTGGTCTAATCTAGGCCAACAGTCGTATTTTCAACGACGTCGAATTATGGCTGCTCGACTTGAGTCCACCACGATGACGACAACGACTTCTTTCACCTTTCCGCTCTATTTCACTGGTTTTCTGCCGTTGCAATTCTCCACGGCTATCCACGTAAACCCTAATGTCATCTATGAATGTCCATCCATTATTCACAAGTTCTCAATCCTCAGGAGCTTTGAGTATGAACTCCTGGCCCAACTTTAAGAACTCTAGTATATCTAACAGTTTTTGTCCATTTTTGGATAGAAGAATCCTGTCTGTAAATCCTATAAGTCTTCAAATCAAAAGAGTCTAATCTATAAATCTATAAGCCTATAAGTCTATAAATCTATAGATGTCCATAAATCTATAAGTCTATCGAGTCTATAAATTAAAAAAAAATCAAACAAAATCCCTATCCTGTCGAAACTACGAAACATTTCTTCCAACAAAGAACTAGAAGATGCATTTCTTAAATTTCAACAAAAAACCATTTATCGGTTGCTTCATGGCTGCGTAATTTCTTTACCCGGCTTGAAAGCGATGACGCTCGTTTACTAGTTTTTAAACCGAAATATCCTGCCTTATAAGAACTGTCCAACGTTTATGTATGGGCTAAACGATGTTGAAATTAATTTTGAAGTTTGAAGAGAAATTGTAGTCCTTCTTAGTAAGGTTTCTCGGACGAGTGGTAGCGCGGTCAAAAATGTGCCGGCTGATGCGTTCACACGATTACAACTTTCGACACGGACTCTCCTAGCAGGCCAACCAAGCCTTTCACTCCTCCTGGGTCGCTGAATTGGTGCCAGACTGTCTGGCAAGAATTGGAGGGGCCGTACCGTAAAAGCGGAGTGCGTGGCGCACCCCGCAAAGGAATTGGAATCGTCTCTTTTATATTATATTTTTGTTCCTTAAGGTTTCTTGAAGAAAGCATATTGGAGGGATTTTCAGAGCTTTTACTCAGCATGGATCAATATTGTCCTTCACAATTACATTTGAAACAATTTACGCAGTTCTGCCACAAAGTACAGTGCATGGCGCATTCGAGTGAGGTATGGGGAAAGAATACTAAATTGTGATTTTCTGAAGCGATTGTGTAAGTTAATCAATAAAAAAATAAAGGACGGCGTTAGTCAATCCCTTCTGGGATGCGCCAGCGCATTCTACTTCTACGGGATGTCGTGGAGGCGATTTGAATACGTATTTGGCCATACAATGACTTGCGGTGGCCAGCCGATGAATAAGTCAGCGCTTTATCCTTCCCAGACAACCCTGGTACCAATTCACCGACCCCGGAGGGATGGAAGGCTTGGTTGGCCTGGGCGGGCGCGAAATCCGAACCAGCAACCTGGTGTCGGGTGCACACGGCGGTCGGCGCCTCCTCCGACTCCGCTGCCCACGCCCAAGTTAATCAATGCACATTTTCAAACCCATGTCTAAACCTAATTTTTGTTCAATTTCCCATAGCGATAGAGGTAAAACTAAAGTTGATAAAAATCCTACAGTTCAAAAAAATAAGGCGGCGTAAATTCATAGGACCACAGAGCAGAGAACAGTTATCGATTAAAACCAGAGCTGAGGTTTTTCTCCTAGTTCTCATCTAGTGCTACTACTCGTTTATTTATTTACATGAGTAAAAATACGGCTTTGCGCAGTCTATAAGAGATTATTCACAAAAAATCAATCAATAACAAATACAATCCATACATATGTTGTACCTAGACGAAGGTAAATAATGGACGACGTCTAACAAGAAGAGCCTCCAGACTGGCGGTGAGCTTTTGCGATGCAATTTTTACAGGATGTAGGGTCCCGTGTGGGGAGTTCAAAACCATAGTTACTTTTTTCGGAATGCTCCTCTGTGATCGCCTGCTGCCACCAGGCCCAATGTGGTCGACTGGCGTAGTGGAAGTGTTGTAGCCTCACAGGTCGTAGGTTCGATTCCAGCCTGTGATGGTATTTGTGCATTTTACGATTTATTGTCAGTGGGACCCTTTACCCACATTTCCCACACATTTTTGAACAAAAACACGGCAACAGATGCCGTTTACGCTCATCCAGCTCTTTGAAAGTGGAAGGGTGGGAAATTTTGACTTCCAGGTTAAGCAAGAAAAACATGACGCCAGATTCGTGATTAGCACCACACGTAATCCCCACGCACAAAGTTTGGGCGAAATCGGT
This sequence comes from Heligmosomoides polygyrus bakeri, assembly GCA_947359475.1. Lineage (NCBI taxonomy): Eukaryota > Metazoa > Nematoda > Chromadorea > Rhabditida > Heligmosomidae > Heligmosomoides > Heligmosomoides polygyrus. The sequence goes on from OX375868.1 coordinate 11,130,111, forward strand.
GCATCCGACGTCACCACCCTCACATATCCACACCTTCTCTAACCTGTCATGAGAAAACGGGAAATTCAGAAACCGATGTCAGATTCATGATCAGCACTCCAAGTAACACCCGTTCACCTGTATCACCTGTCGTCCCGTTGATTATCGACTTGCTCGAGCGCGCGCTAGCAGCGTCTCCATTCGTCTCTGTCGCGTGTCAGAGTGGTCCAATGGATCCTCCTCGTTCGAGGGACTTTTACGAAAAAGTCCGTCCACACGGTGGGGATCCTGGTTTTTATTGACATCCCAGGGAATCCAGTCGGTGGCGGCGCTCATCCAGCGGGTGTCTGCGATGCCGGCCCACCTGTTTTTCGACGACTTGGCTCATGCGACAGCATCTCTGATTTTCGAACGTCGCGGAAGCTCGGAACTCCGGTGCCCTTCTCTCAGTTGAGTCGTGTCACTCCGAGCATCGTCCTCTCGATTCCGAGCTGAGCGACGCTGATCGCGTGTTCATCCTGCTTTCGTATAGTCCAGGTCTCTGAGGCGTATGTTAGGGCAGGAAGAACAGTGGAGTCGAATAGGTGGGCACGGAGTCGGACGTTCTTCGTCTTCTTCACGACTTCTCCAACGCTCTTGAAAGCTCCTCAAGCCGCTCGTTTCCTCCTGCTCAGCTCTGGTGCTAGGTCGTTGGCCATGTTGACTTCGCGACCCAGATACACATAGCTGGAGCATTCGGAGATGTTCGTTCGGTTGAGCGAGAATGGGGCATCAGCGAGAATGGGAGAATGGTAACCGAAGTCTGAATAACTTTTTTTTCGATCTCGCTAGTACAGTGCATGGCCCCTTTTGATTTTCGAACAGTCAATCTGTTTCAGGATGATAAGATGTTGTAGATAGCAAATTCTATTATATTCTTAAATGGATAAAGTCAAAATGTAGTAACCAACTGGTAAGAATAGCTAATGATATACCAACCTTCTTCAACAATGATGGAAGAATGCAAAAAAGCCTGTAAGCGAAATACACTGCTCACAAACTGAACTTCTATGCTTCTCTGTACCACCCGTTGGAAAAAAGACATAGTGGCAGCGATGTTTTACTTTCTGTGAAGCCTCCACCGCTTAACGCATTCAGTTGGTTTCCACCCCGACTGGCTTCACACCTCAATGACCGCCCTTGTTCGACCATGAAGACCGAGGTCAAATTCCGATCTAGGCCCAGGCTCGAGTGAGAGTGGTGAGGTCAGAAGCGCCAATATCACCCAAACTTTGTGAGTGGGGGTTATTTGGGGTGCTGATCACGAATCTGGCATCAGTTTTTTTTTACTTATTTAACCTGGAAGTCAAAAATTCTCACCTTTCCACTTTCAAAGAGCTCGATGAACGTAAACGACATCTGTTGCCATGTTTTTGTTCAAAAATGTGTTGAAAATGGGGCAAAGGGTTTCGATAAATCGCAAAATGCAAAAACACCAGTGCAAGGTGGAATCGAACCTACGACACACGCTACTGTGAAGCTACAACACTACCTCTACGCCAACCGACCAAATTGATCCAGTTGGCATCAGGGCGTTATGGACTTCGCTCTCACCATAGAAGAGCATTCCGAAAAAGGCAACTATGGTTTTGTATTCCCCACATGGGACCCTACATCCTATAAAAATTGCATCGTAAAAACTCACCGCCAGTTTGGAGGCTCTCCTTGTAGGGCCAGTATCAATAAGCAATGGATTCAGATGTAAGTTAAGAAGTTTTTAAAATGCTTCACAATTCCCGGGAAGACAGTATTTTGCGAAGCTTCTCATAAGAAGGATGGTCCTATGTATGCAAGAAAAAGAAGCGCCTAGAAATTCGCTTGGCCCTTCCAGCACAGCATTTTATTGTACCACCGCAAGTGTTACATGCTCTCAAGGTCACTAGGTCAGTGAGCTTTATTCTGCTTCCATCGTTAGCGACTTTGTGGAAGAGCAATAGGTCATTCCTCACTCCTCTCAACTCAAGAATGGCTAGCCCAAAATCCCTATCCCTGACTGTGGATCGTGATTTGATCACACCCAAACCCCAAGCTACGTATCATAAGCTCTGTAGGGTAGAGGATTAAAGGGCAAAGAATAGAGGGCGGCGTTACTGAATATCTCTTGGAACGCGCCACGCAATCTACTTCTACAGGACGTTGTGAAGGTAACTTGAATGCGTATTTCAGCTACAGAATGATTTGCGGTGGCCAGCCGATGAACAAGTCAGTGTGTTCTCCTTCCCAAACAAGTCTGGTACCAACGCAACGGGAGGGATGGAAGGCTCGATTGGCGTCGGCGGGCGGGAAATCCGAACCAGGAACCTGGAATCGGGTGCACAAGAGAGCTGGCGCCTCCTCCACTTTGCTTCTATGCGCGCATGGCTTCTCGAAGGATAAGGATAAAGGATAATTATCGGCGTTACTCAATCACTCTTGGGATGCGCTACGCATTCTACTTCTACGGGATGTCGTGGAGGCTATTTGAATGCGTACTTGGCCCTACAGTGACTTGTGGTGGCTAGCCAATGAACAAGTCAGCGCTTCATCCTTCCCAGACAAGTCTTGTACCAATTCACCGACCCCGGAGTGGTGGAAGGCTTGGTTGGCCTGGGCGGGAAATCCGAACCAGGAACCTGGAGTCGGGCGCACACGAGAGCTGGCGCTTCCTCCAACTTTGCTTCTGTGCGCGCATGGCTTCTCGAAGAATGCATAAAATTATTGAAACGAAATTGGGGTCGTAATGCGGTCATCTCTAGTTTTGTTTTAATCTATTTTATTGAAATGTTTTGAAGACAATCTCGTAATGCAGATATTGGGAAAGAATTATAGGTATTTTTCTGTGAATAGAGCGTTTCAAAGAAATCAAACATTCAAGCACTAAAGAGCAGATTTAGCCATTGCCGGGAGTTTTTTATTTTTGTTGAAAATTCACTTTCTTCCTTTTATTTTCAAAATAAGTCTGAAATTGATAAAAATCTAGTTTTAAAACATTACAAGGTTGCTTGGAAGCGAAAACTATATCTGCTTGAAAATTGCGCAGTTTTTCTCAGTACTAGTAGTTCACAATGAGCGCGTGTAGCCCAGTTGGAGGAGGTGCTGGCTCTCGCGTGCACCAGATACCAGGCTGCTGGTTCGGATCTCAGGCCAACCTAGCTTTCCATCCCTCCGGGGTCGGTGAGTTGGTGCCAGACTTGTGTGGGAAGGATGAAGCGCTGACTTGTTCATCGGCTGGCCACCGCAAGTCATTGCATGGCCAAATACCCATTCAAATACCCTCCACGATATCCCGTAGAAGTAGAATCCGTGGCGCATCCCGAAAGGTATTGAGTAACTCTGTTCATTATCCTTTATTCTTTATTATAGTAATTCACATCATTACCCTGGATGCGGAAAAGAGTCATATCGATCCATAGGACAGCATACGGCTGCTTTTATCAGTGAATAACATTGAAGTGGAAGCTTTTGGATCAAGCTCTGTGATCAAGGGTCTTAAATCACATTATTTTATGACTAATTAGTATCGCACTGCGTTCTGATTTTTCTAAAAAATATAAAAAATTACCTGCATAACCTCTAACCTTTTACTACTCTTGTCACGGTCCTAGTCGCGAAAGTGGGCAGCATTGATGAGTGGGAACCCGCCAGTTAACCTGGCGGCATTAAAGGGGTAGAAATACCAGTCCGACAGGACGAGTAGGATGCGTAACCTGACTGGCTGGAGTGTGTTTCGTCGTTGTCATGATTAGCCATGATTGGCTGTCGCGCTCCTACTCCCAATGCTGCCCAAATTCGTGACATGGCCAACTTCGCATTCAGCCGATTTTTCCCACCCTCATTTTCACTGAATCGCTCTAACTTAGAATAATTATTCAGGTAAGGATGCCTAAGAAGGACACCACGAACGGGATGAAGACGATCAGCTCGGTCACCGTGGCCGTGTCGATCGGTGTAGTGGTGATCATAAGCAACGTCATATTCATACCAATCGTATGGAATGAGATTTCGACCACCTGGGACAAGCTGGACCTCCAGCTTAAGGACATCGAGGTGAGTCAAAAGGCGTGACAAATCTGAGAATCAAAAGAAAAATACGAGGAGTGTATTCGACGAGGACAGTAGATTCACTGCGACCCAGTGGCCTCCGAATCCTCATGCTATGGGGCGTGCCGCCGTCTGATAGAGCAGTTTTTCGGGAAGCACCCGATGACTAACGGAACAGCTCGACCGTCACCAGCTATTCGAAACGACCTCTATTTTCAGACGATTCGTGTCGCCGTCAAGGAGACGCTCGACGGCCTATCTGTGCAGCTGACTAGACAAGTCAGAGACGCTGCTAGGTTCGTTACGCAGTGTCTTCCCTGGATTCTGAAAAATTATAAACTTAATTTTTCCAAAAAAAAAATCCTTTAGAAACTGTTCCAGAAGTTATTTATATAGATGAAAAAGAAGATAGCCTCGAGTCTACATTTTTACAAGCGTGGAAAAGAACAAGGGCTGGTGGCATGGCTGGCGAGAATCGCTGGAATGCGCCACGTACCCTACTTTTTCCCAGTATTGAGGACCACTCTAAAGACACGACCTGAACGCTATGATGCATGTGTTAATGTACTACTAATCAATGAATCCATCGATCTTGAACGAAAATGACCTGAATGCGCATACAATACTGACACAAACAGTAGCGCCACCCCGCACCACCCGTTAACCTCAAACGGCGCCGGTGGTGCAGTGGCGTAGACCATTCCTGCCCAGTTAACAGATGGTGCGGGTTCAAGTTCCGCCTGGCACCAGCGTTTTGATTGCAACTGAACATCGCTACAACAGCTCACTACCTCAGTAACAGCCACTTGAGGTTTAAAGAAAATGACTCCAGCCATCAATATCAACGTAGCTTACTAACCTCCCCATCTACGGGATAACTAGTGTTGATTGGCAAATGAAGAACTAACGTATGTGCGTGAGAGAACACGCTGGCCTTCTCTGCGCCCTCTTATCCCTGCACAGTCACTTCGCGACCCCCTTTCCTGCTTGCCAACTCCCAGCTCGACTAGCTTTTCTCAACTTTCCATCATTTTCATCGCATTTTCCAGGATTTTACGGTCATAGAGACATGCTTTCCGTCGCTCTAATATGTAGTGGGTATTTTATGCATAACAAATGGTACTGTAAGGACGCGGAAAAGAATCAGGAAAAGCTCTCTCTGACGTAACGAACCTGAACGAGACACTTTAAACTAGTGCCCAAGGCTAAACACACTTTAAGAGCAGCTAATGCTTTTGGTTGGGTGTGTTTAGCGCAGTCGGAGGAGGTGCGGGCTGTCACGTGCACCCGATACAAGGTTCTTGGTTCGGATTTCCCCCCCAGGCCAACCAAATCTTCCAAACCTCAGATGTCGATGAATTGGTACCATAATTTTCCGGAAAAGGTGAAACATTGACTTCTTCGTAAGAATAGATTTGATCCTTCTGTGCCACGCAGGTTAGTCTTGGTGGTACAACTTTTATTTCGGCCTGACGCTTCGACTCAACTCGTCTTTTTCAAAGACTGAAAGAACTTCGAAACCCTAGATCCGGCAACTCATTCCGTCAAAGGCATGCTTCTCCACATCTCTAGTTACAATGGGTTTCAATGAGTGTCAAGGAGCAAGGAGTGCCCCTCCAGAGCATACCAAACTCACCGTTGTTCCTCCAGTGGTGAGAGAGGGCTCAGCTTGAAGACCATCGATGAGCAACTGGGACCTACCATGCAGGTCTATGCTAATGAGTAATACTAATAGACTGCGCAGTCTCAGAGCTCACACAACGGGATGAAGGGCAAGAAGTCGCTGGTGATTGAAATGCACTCGTTTCGATTGCAGGTCTATACTCATCAGTATAGACCTGCATGATAGGTCCCACTTGCTCATTGATGGCCTTATAGCTGAGCCCTCTCTCAGCGCTGGTGGAGTTTGATATGCTTTGGAGGGGCAGTCCTTGACACTGCGAACCCATTGTAACTAGAGATGTGGAGAAGTATGCCTTTGACGGAATGAGTTGCCGGATCTAAGGTTTCGAAGCTCTTTCTGGCCTTTGAAGAAAAAAAACGAGTTGATTCGAAACGTCAGGCCGAAATAAAAGTTGTACAACCATAGCCGGCCTGTTTTATGAACGTCGGTCATGGAGACTGGCTTCTTCATCGGCTGGCCACCGCAACTATGTACGCCCCAAATACGCATTCAAATCATTCTACAGCATGCCGCAGAAGTAGAATGCGTGGCGCATCTCAAAAGGGATTGAGTAGCGCCGTCCTTTATTTTGTATCCTTAATGTTTCTGGCTAATCAAGTCTCTTATCCGTAAGGGATCGGTAAATTGGGAGGGGTAAAACAATGGCTTGGAGCTAAGTCTAACGTATCTGGTTGCCCCCTCCTCATGTAGGCCATATTAAAGACTAGCACAGAAGAAACTAAGTTACATCATCCTAATCCTGCAATGGCGCTCTGGGGGCTTTTTTCTTTTTTCTTCTTCTAGCTGTGACTGATCATAATTATTTAGTTTAATTGGACTTTACTTCCATCTATCTGTAGGTGGGGCACGTGGAAGCGCAGTCGGAGGAGGCGTCGACTGTCACGTGCACCATTTTCCAGGTTCTCGCTCCGAGTTTCTCGCCCGGATTAATCAAGTTTTCAATGCCTACGGATCGGTGAATTGGTACCAGACTTGCTTTGAAGGCGTAAAACACAGGGTTATCCAGCCATTGTCCACCGCAACTCGCTGTAGAATCCAGATATGCTAATCTCTACGACATCCCCTAGAGGTAGAATGCGTGGCGTATTCCGGAGGGATTGATTACTCATCGTTCTTTACCATTTATCATTTACCCGTAGGTACCAAGAAAAAAGGCCGTGACACCTTCGGGAACACTTATCTAAACAAACACTGGTAGAGATTCGCTATTTAAATCTGCCCACATTTCTTACATAAACCTCATGTCCGAATTCCAGCTCTTTTGATCAATTTGCATCGTTGTAGACCTGTAGCCACCGAATTCATGATCAGAGGAACTAAGCGAACCACTATGAACTCGTACCGTGTCGGACGATGACAAGAAAACCGTCAACGATCTGGGTCAACGTGCCAGATGAACGCTGAAGAAATAGACCGCTGACACGTCTGTGATGATATGATCATCATCCAGCCCTTTCGATTTCACCCACGCGAACTGAATGCTAAATTGTACAGTGAAAATCCGCATACAGAAGAGTCTAGTCACTTCTGTGGAAGTGGGAAAATAATCATTTAATCGCCGTAACCTGCCTGTGAATACACTCTCTACACGGTTTTCAGTTATTCTCGTTTCCAACATGGTTTCCAGAAGGGGAAATCCACGGTTACAGCTATGGAATGAAGAGGTGCAAGCTGCGGTGGGGAAAAAGAAGGAGGCCTTTAAGCAGTGGCAGAAGACAAGGGCACCCCCGAGCATCTTACAGTCTGTAGTAAGCTGAAGCGGCTGTAATTTCTCGTTTCCAACATGGTTTTCACAAGGAAAAATCCACGGTTACAGCTTTGCTGCACTCAATGAACGATTGGACGATCGCTTTAGATGAAGGTCGAGCTATGCATGTTGTCTACCTTTGCATGTTGTCGTCTGCCAAAGCATTCAACAGAGTGGCTCACAACAAGCTGCTGTTCAAGCTAGGGGCATTGGCTGTCCATCCGCGGATTGTCCTATGGCTGAGGGCCTTTTTGACTGAAAGGTCCTACCAAGTTCGGATAGATTCCTCACTTTCCACCTCGAGACTAGCCACCAGTGGCGTTCCACAAGGTGGAGTCCTCTCCCCCGTATTGTTTAACATCTATACATTTGAGCTACCTGAGTTACTTGTTTCTACAGGAGTCAGCTGCTATACGTTTGCTGATGATATGAAAATATATAAGTGTGACTGATAGAGCATCTCATGATAGGCTTCAATCAGCTGCTGATCTCGCTCAGCTATGGGCTCGCTCTCGTGGTCTTCCTTTATCCAGCCCAAGTCCAAGATGTTGCGCATTGGATCAAGCAACAATGAGGCTGGCTACACTGTTAATGGGAGTAGGATCGAGCAAGTAGACTCAGTCCGGCACTTCGGCTTTTCAATTAATAGCGGTTTTTAAAATAGAGCGTCCTTGCTCCAGCTCGTGCCACGCGGACTTTGCTTAGGCGTATATTCAAACTTGGGTAATTAAACCTTTATTTTTAATGATCTACAACAACATACGAACACGTAATGAGGTGATAACTAAGTGAATAAAATGAGGATACAAGGCAACAAAATAAGGCAATTATGGCAACTAGTAAAACAGTCGCATCGCATGGGAGTTGTCGATCGCTCTTCGGGGCTTGCTGGAAGGTACACTGACTCGCTTACTCATCGCGAGCCCCCTTTTATGCGTCGTATTTTTATTGTATCGTCGTATTTGTCATATTTTTACTAGAAAAAATCGCGCAATCCGTGATAGTATTACCTTTAATTAGCACTGCAAGACTATAGTTCTTAACGCCTCCAGAAGGGTTTCCAACTTGATTAGAGCTCTTTCTACTCGAGATCCCTACGTTTTAATGTGTTCTTATAAAACTTATGTCAGACCGATGCTCGAATATGGCACAGAAGTGTTCATCCTGCACAAAAAGAAATTGATTAAGAAGATTGAATCAGTTCAGCATTTACTAGAAAAGTTCTTGTGCGTTCTATTGGCCTTCTTTATGATCGCATCCCCTCTGACGCCGACCGGAATGCTAACTTATGGCTGGAAACTCTTGAATCCCGAAGAAAGAAGTTTGACCTCGTGATGTTGCACAAAATTTTGTACGGTCAGTGCAGTCCCATACTGTACCGTTTCGTAGTGGACAGGAGTTCATTCACCCGAGGAAGTCGACGCAAGCTTTTGCTACCAGAAGGCAGAACTAGGTTTCGGCATCACTTTTTCTCAATTAGGGCTGGGTCGAAACTTATCAAGCTAACCAAAGAAGGGTTTCAGGCGTAGTTCTGAACGGGAGAAATGGATAGAATCTCCACCCTTCGTAGAGTAGAAAAGGATGTTTCGTTTTTGCTGAGTCATTGAAGCACGTGCTGTTGTATGGGACGCGGCGAAAGGCTCTGCGGCAAGGGAGTCGGTGGCTCAGCAGGGTACGGGGCTCTTTCAAAGGTGCTCCACCAGATGTTCGACTTCCGTGCAGTGCAGTATTTTTGCATTTTTCATAACCGCTGCCTCCTTCAAAAAATTTTTCACCCAAACCTTTCCCGGTGAGTTATTTGGGGTGCTGATCATAAAACTGACCGTTTTGACGATTTAGAGTGAAATAAATGTGTAGGAGATGTGTAGAAAGCAAATTGTTGAAGGAGGCAGCGGTTATGAAAAAATGCAAAGATAGTGCACAGCATGGGAGACGAACATCCGGCCTGGCATCTTTGAAGCAGCCCCAAACCGAGCTGAGCTACCGACTCGCCTGCCGGTGCGGCTTCCGCCGCTTTTCATAAAACATCACGCGCGCTTGCAGGTGGGCACGCGCTGACGGTGCGCTACTGTACCCCCCCCCCCTTCGAGGGCCCGTGGCTCTTTTGGTTCAAGGACTCAGCAAAAACGAAACATGTTTTTCTACTATATGAAGGGTGGAGATTCTCGCAGTACTACTCATTTCCCCTGTTCAGACCTAGGTCTGAGAGCCTTCCCTGATAAGTAAAAAGGTTTCTGTATCGGCAGATTTCAAATGCTTCTTAAAGATGTTGGAAAGCCCAAATATAGGCCAAAATTGCCTTCACGAAGTGGAAGTAGAAGCAGAATGCGTGGCGCATTCCAATCGCGATTGATGAGCTCCGTTACTTATCCTTATCTTTTCTCTGAAGTGATTCTTTAAGAAAAACACTGGACGAGGATTTGGTGGCCGCTGCCAGACGAATGAATCGGACGATAATACGACGGCGGCGAATACATCGAACGAAATCCGACGTGAGTGCTTTCAGGCTAAGGTAAACGAGTGGTAAGAGTAGGTAAGCGAGCGATGGATTCTGAAAAAAAAAACTCAAAAATGTCTCAGCGTATTTTTTCTGTTCGAGAGTTTACTAAATTTGAAAGAAATAAACTTAAAGGAACCAGTAAAATGCTCAATTTGGTCGCTATTCAACGATCTGACGGGGCAAAACAAGGTCCTGGGTTGAGCCATGTAGTTTGCTTTTATCGGTGAATGCACCGACTACAATCAAATCTTTATTCAAAAAACGTTAATCTGACCTACATTGTCGGAAAAACAGCCAAATGAGCTGCGAGCTTCAAATTTGAAGGTTTCAAACCCTATTGTGACTTGTGCTGCTTCACATTTCTCTGAGAATCTTTGCACTTAGCCCTGGTTTGTTGGACTCCATTAAAAATTTACTCAATACCGATTGTGGCACAACTCCACAATGGCATGGGTGAAGCTGTCGGACGAGGCTCCTGCCCACTCATTCATCTTGAATCGGTTCAAGTTTCCTATCCTATCCAGGCTGTTTAGCTCTTCATCCCGAGGTGCAGGGAAGTTTTTACCATTCATTTTCTCATGTGAATGTCTGGGAGTTTTTAAAGATTCAAATGACCTAACCGTTCTAGTCGTTAATGTGGCCTACATGTATAGAGGCATGACGCACCACCACACCCAACAGGCCATCGAGTGAGCGTGCCACCCAGAAGGACGTGTGTTCAGTCGGCTCCTTAATCGGAGAGTGTTCAGTCGGGGTTTTGAGTAGTTCTGATTGGCTGGCGCCTTTCCGCCTTCCCTTGTAGGCCATATTGACGACTAGCACCGATGTAACTACTGCAAGTCTCTCTCTATGTAGGTCGAATATGCATGCCAATAGCTACAGTAGTTTGTTCTGTTTTTTAATTGTCTCTTGTAGTTTCTGGTACATAATCTATCGTTGTGCGCAATTCCATATGCAATAAATAAATAAATAAATAAATAAATAACCTCCAAAGTATAAATGCACGGCGCCATTCAAGGATGTACACGGTGGGGTCGACATGTAATCCTTATCGTAAGTGAATTCCTGAAGTGGAAAAGTTTGCTGTAGCAGAGCAATGTTCTGCTTGGAATGCGCCAGGCATTCTACTGCTGCAGATATCGTTGGAATTTCTCTGAATCCCTATGTGTCCTACAGTGAAATACCATTCCCAATTAACAGGTAGGTTTGAGGTTCATTCATCGAGTCTAAGAATGCAGGTACGATACGCTGCGCTGGCCGCGGCGAGAAGCCGAAACTCATAGATTAGAACAGTATGGTCTGCGCCAGAAAAGTCGGAAAATCTCGAACTCACCTCGGGTCTCGGATGAATTGCTCTATTCACTCTACGAAATTTAGTTAAATCTACGTTATTGCCTTTAATCGTGATCTATAGAATGACCACCAATCGGTAGCCTTCATACCACAGCAATCGACCCAGCTGCGATGTGAGTGGGGCGGGATCTTATCCTGCACAGCTCTTCTCCGGTACTTGTTCCTGAATTTGTTCATTCTGTTGTCTGTTGCTTCCATTGCGTTCTGCATGCTCGTTCGTTCAAACGCCCTGGACATCGTGGCATTTTCTGCCAGCATCTGATAGGATCCGTACTAACTGTGAATCGTTCCATGTTGGCTCTGAAGTGTACAGACGTTAGGAGTAGAATACTTGAACTGCCTTCATCTTTCCCTTCCTCCAATGGCAGCGTCCAGCGGTTCCTTTCCACTGGTTTTAAGCTATAATTTGCTACGGTGCAGAAAGAATAGGCGTTCAATAGGGCGTCCAGAAAGTATCTGCAGAAATACGAAAAAAAATTTCAAAATAACACACTTTTTGGCGCAAAAGCGGCTCGGGTGGGGGCTCACCTCATAAAAAGGGTCACTAACACGCGAGAAAGAAACGGTGGCACACTGGTATTAAAGAAAACAAACAAACAATGCTATAGCTCGCGTCAGCGGAGGAGAGCACAGACTTGGGCAGGGGAAGGGACTCCAGGGTGCGGCTCGAGTGACGCACCCGTATTAAAATCGCCTACATCCTGGAGTTTCCTCCCTTGCCCAATTCGGAAGGAGATAAAACACGTATTTGTAACCGAAATGAGGAGATGACAGTGTATTCGTTCTATGCAGAAACGCACAATGGGTGCGCGCCAGGGCGGGGCATGCTGACCACCCCCCGAGCTGCTTTGCGCCCAATTTTTTTATCGACATTTTATTAATCAACTAAATAATTTCCATCAACATCGACTACTCTCCGCCAACGTACCACAAGACTTCGAACTCCTCTGGCGTAGAAATCCGGCGACTTGGAGGCGAAAAAAGCTCGGAGGTCATTTTCGAGGTGGTCACGATCTTCATAACGCTTCCCTTCCAGATCATGCTGAAGTGATCGAAGAAGGTGGTAGTCACTTAGGGCCAGACATGGGCCGTACGGTGGGTGCGGCAGAACTTGCCATCCGAGTTCCAGAATTTTCTGAGAAGTCGTCTTAGCGATGTGTGGGCGCGCGTTATCGTGCAGCAAGCGAACTTTGTCGAGCCTGGGCTGTTCCCTGCGCATCTTGTCGGCCAGTCTCTGCAGTTGGGTAGCGTAGACCTCGGCAGTGGCAGTCGTGCTGTCAGGCAGCTCGAGATGGTAGATCCCACAAACTCCCCACCAGACGCTCAGCATGACTTTCCTCGCATGAATTTCAGTTTTTACGAAAGATTTCGGCACTTCATCGCGTTGGCACCACGCACGTTTACGAGCGTGGTTGACGTAGAGGAACCGTTTTTCGTCTCCTGTGACGATGGTGTCCAACCTGTTGAAGGTGCGACTTTGGGAGAGCGGCTGAGTGCATATGTCCAGACGTCTTCGCCGGTTGTCGTCGGTCAGTTCGTGTGGGAGCCACTGACCGAGCTCTTTAACCATTCCAAGAGATCGCAGTTCATTGTCCACGGTGGGTGGGGAACAGCCAAGAGCAGCAGCAAAATAACGCACACCTTCATATGGATGCTGCTCCGCCAGTTTCCTCAGTTCATCCAAGGATATCGCTGTCGGTCGACCAGAGCGTGGCTCATCTTCGAGACTCCTGTTCCCGCTTTTGAAGCGTTCGAATCAGCTGTACACAGGCCGTACGGAAGGAGCTTCAGAGCCGAATACACGACACGAGTTTCGATAGGCTTCTACAGCGGAGTGCCCAGATTCAAACTCGTAAAGGAGTACGTGTCTAATGTGTGCAGACAGTTCCGCCATCGTACAGTGAAGTAGGCAAGGAAGACGGAGTTGGATATGTTATGCAGATACAGCAGGATAGTGTCTTTATATAGCACTTATGTTGAAATCTTCAGAAGATTCTAGAAAAAATCTGGAACATTGCGAAGTTTTCTGCAGATACTTTCTGGACGATATTCACGTCGAACAGGACACTTTTCACACCAAATTGAATACTCTTCTAAGCCAACCTAGTGGTAAGACTCTTCAAATCAAAGCGAGGTCTTTCTAATCGAAATAAGCTTCTTCTACATTAAACTAGAGACTCTCCGAAAGGGTTCGAATAATTTTTTCTTTGTTCAAGCAAATCTAAGTGAGCACATTGTTTAAATTTTTATAGAATTTTTATTTTTGCGGAAAAATAATGGCTTAAAGCTTGTTTTAAAGAGCAGGAAGGCGGTTATTTTAAGCGTCGAAAAAAAGATTGCGCCATGCCCTCGTCCAAGACGTCGCGATTCTTGTTGGATTGATTGCAAAATTTCTGTTTAAGTGCAGTTTCACACTTGTAACAAATACTTGTAAAGAACATACATATTCTCACTTTGGTGATTTATTTAACAAATTTATTTATTCATTCAGATTTATTTATTTTTTATTGAACAACATTTACACTATCAATCAAATAAAAGTCGTGACGTGTACGGCGCGATCTCATCCCTTAATGTACTACATGATTGCTTCTTTAAGACAAATTTGATTTTATTATTTTTAAAGATAAAAATTTTATAAAGTTATTACTCTTGTTGAGGCAAGTTAATAAAAAAAATCAGGTGTTTTCTTGAAAAAATTTCTAACCATCTTCTTGAGTCTGCAGTTCAACCTGCCTGAAGGTCATTTCGATTTGGAAGAGTTCCGCTTTGATTTCAACAGTCCTAAAGCTAGCTTAGAAGAGTGTCCAGTTTGATTTGAAGTGTCCAATTTGACGTGGAAATTGTATAAATTGTGCATATAAAAGATGGTATGCCGGCTAAAAAATTACAAAATTCATTAGCCTATAGGTGGAAGGCAAGCGGTTGGTAGCAGCCTCGGTAGATGGTACTGGTAGGTTGGTAGCCCAGTAAACTGCGCTACGACGCGCCCTAGTCTCTAGTCTTTCTAAACTCCGAGAACTAGGATTTCTACGTGAGTCAGATGTAGACAGCACGTTCTTCTTGGAAAGTTCTCCTCATGAGAACTACTAGGCAAAATCGATGGAGATTGGGGAGCAGCCTTGGTAGATGGTACTGTTCGCCGCTGTTCCGATCTATGAGTTTCGGTTCGGTTTGTCGCCTAGCGCAGCACATCAGAAAAACTCCAACGACATCTGGCAGCAGCAGAATGTATGCGCATCCGAAACAGAGCATCGCACTGCTGGCAAAGTTTTAACACATTTGTTTAGGCCTGAAGCGGCTTGTATAGAGACTATATGATGTTACAGGATGTTTTTTTGTGATCAAAATTCCTTCGCCAGGCGAGCCACGAACACCCGCACCTTCTGCTTTCTGGGCAGCTTAACCAGTTTTGTACTGATGTCACCCCGATGTCACGGTGGATTCTGACAGACCTCGAGTGCATCGACGAAGTTACGTGCGAGGAAACAACGCCGGTGATGTAAGGCGTAGCATCGGTGGCCGGAAAGCACATGATGAGAATTCGATTCCCGCTTCGAGCAAGAGTATTGATCACTGCAAAACATTGTCTAACAACAGATCGTCATAGTCCTGGCGCAAATGGCTCAGGAGGTTACTATGTTATCCTACTATATATAAAGCAGCAAGCGTGTGTGTGTGTGTCACTACGTGTGTGTGTCACTGTGTCACACTGCCCGTCCGTCCCACTTTGAGTTGGGGCGCGGCAGCCGAACACGTCGGCAACCCTGCATGGCGAGCCGTAGACGTGCCGAGCACGTCGGCAACCGTGCATGGCAAGCCGTAGACGTGCCAAACACGTCGGCAACCGTGCATGGCGAGCCGGAGAGGTACCGAGGACGTCGGCAACCGTGCATGGCGAGCCGTAGACGTGCCGAGCACGTCGGCAACCATGCATGGCCAGCCGTAGACGTGCCAAACACGTCGGCAACCCTGCATGGCGAGCCGTAGACGTGCCGAGCACGTCGGCAACCGTGCATGGCAAGCCGTAGACGTGCCAAACACGTCGGCAACCGTGCATGGCGAGCCGGAGAGGTACCGAGGACGTCGGCAACCGTGCATGGCGAGCCGTAGACGTGCCGAGCATGTCGGCAACCGTGCATGGCGAGCCGTAGACGTGCCGAGCACGTCGGCGGCACGAAACTTCAGCCCTGGGGGTAATCGAGGTCGCTGAACTCGAATCTGAAGTCGACCAATCGATACCGATCGATATTATCGATTTTTTGAGGATGGCGCTCAAGTGGCGCGAAACTTTGGCCCTGGGGGTAATCGAGGTCGCTGAACACGAATCTGAAGTCGATCAATCGATATCGATCGATATTATCGATTTTTTGAGGATTTTGTTCAGGCGGCACGAAACTTCAGCCCTGGGGGTAATCGAGGTCGCTGACCTCGAATTTGAAGTCGACCAATCGATATCGATCGATATTATCGATTTTTTGAGGATGGCGCTCAAGTGGCGCGAAACTTTGGCCCTGGGGGTAATCGAGGTCGCTGAACACGAATCTGAAGTCGACCAATCGATATCGATCGATATTATCGATTTTTTGAGGATGGCGCTCAAGTGGCGCGAAACTTTGGCCCTGGGGGTAATCGAGGTCGCTGAACACGAATCTGAAGTCGACCAATCGATATCGATCGATATTATCGATTTTTTGAGGATTTTGTTCAGGCGGCACGAAACTTCAGCCCTGGGGGTAATCGAGGTCGCTGACCTCGAATTTGAAGTCGACCAATCGATATCGATCGATATTATCGATTTTTTGAGGATGGCGCTCAAGTGGCGCGAAACTTTGGCCCTGGGGGTAATCGAGGTCGCTGAACACGAATCTGAAGTCGACCAATCGATATCGATCGATATTATCGATTTTTTGAGGATGGCGCTCAAGTGGCGCGAAACTTTAGCCCTGGGGTAATCGAGGTCGCTGAACACGAATCTGAAGTCGACCAATCGATATCGATCGATATTATCGATTTTTTGAGGATGGCGTTCAAGCGGCGCTAAACTTCGGCCCTGGGGGTAATCGAGGTCGCTGAACACGAATCTGACGTTTGTTTTTGAGGTATGAAGGTCTAAAAGTTGGGAAAAGAAGATGGTCGGAGTGTTCTCTTCTCGGGGTTTGGGGGCGAAGCCCCCTACCAGTCGGAGGCGGCCGCTAGGCCACTGAACGACTGGTCAGAGGATATTTGACTTGGTAGAGGGGGGGGGGGGTTGTTACCATGTCACCAATTAGTCGATAGTAGGAAGCCACAAGAATGTCCATTTACATCGGAAATGATCTAGCTCACAAGAGAACTGTCTGAACATTTCGACGGAACGGCAAGAACGAATACTATATGAAGATGTTAGTCAGTTTAACTTCTGTGCCAACACGAGGTTTTAGGTGGATGTTTACTCAGCAGGGCCTGACGTTTCGACTTCTCGTCGTCTTCAGAGGCCTGAATGTGGTGCATAAGTTTTCATTTGCGCTCTACCCCACCAAGCGCCTTGGCTACCCTAGCATTTCGGACTTTCCCCACGAACACAAGGGAGGAACCAAGTGGGAGAAACGAACTCACCAATTGGATCCACCGCAAGGGCTGGTGTTCAGAAGTTAAGGCTGAGGCACAGAAGTTAAACTGACTAACAACTTACAATGCCGAGGTTTGAAGAAGAGAGAAGTTGGAGATTACTATATGAAGAATCTCCGTCCTCCAAATAGTATCTGAACATGTTTTTGCCAATTCCTTGAGGCAAACGAGTAAGAGGGTGTAATGGTTAAGGGTCCGCAGCGTCGAGCTTACCAGCTTACCGCAGCACGTTGTATAGAGCCGTCCTACATGCCGGAAGCAAGCGCCGTTTCTAAGCTGGGCTATGAGTCGACTTCATGTTCGATTCGAAACCAGATTCACCGAGCTCCATATTTTTCCTACGCTTCTTTTGTACTGAATTTGCTTGGAAAGGCTGTAACGTCGATTTGAATGTCACAAGTCATTGAATCAAAAGAAGAAGGTGCCTCAGAACTGTGCCTACGATCTCTCGTTACGATAAAATATCTGGATTTTCTTGAAAGTGTTATCTAATACCGTCCCTTACACTGTTTTATTTATCCTCTGACACTTTTATGACTAGAAGCCGTGTTTTACTGGCACTTTGGCTGCAGTTTTTTCTGTCCTAAACCAGAAAAATCTTGAGAAAACATTTGGAAATCCACCCAGTTTGCGTATAGGTTAAATGTCCTTATTTTTTTCTGTCGTGCAACACGAAGAGCTCTGTATTCGATTTCAGCGAAGTTTCGTCGACGGTACTCCGCTCTTCAAGATCGGAGACGTGGAACTCGACGACGCCGCCGCTGCAGGAACCATCAAACAGCAATGTGGTACGTGTGGCGTTCGTAACATCTGTAATCGTACATCTAACGGTGCTTCTCCAGGAAGAATAGCCGCGGTTTTGTGAGATGGCGTTGTAAGCTTTGGAAGGAGCTTCAACTTGGAGACTTAGCAGCAGGAGTGGGAAGCGTGAAGTTTAAAAAACGTGGCCGAGTAAAGTGATCGGTGCTACCTACAGCAATCGACGGATTGCAATTAAGGAATAAAATAGCAAACAAGAGCGCCCTCGATTTGGTTCGGTTTGTAAGGAACATAATAGGCGTTTACAATGTGATGCTTCATACGCAGTCATTAGTGTACGCTCCTTCTCACCTTATCTCCCTCTATGTAACAAACCTAGCGGTCCGGTTTGTTAATGGAAAGAAAAGCTCCCTAGGAGCTGGATCCGTAGTGGGTGAGACTACATTAAAAGTGAGAATAAAATGAGTTTATCTCCACGTAGACGTACAGAATACAACATAGTACATAGGTATACATTCGATTAACAAGGAACAAAGGAGTAGAAGGGGCCTTAAAGCCTAAGGTACGGGGAAGGGCCAGCTCGGCCCTAAATCGAGGAAAGGCGCCGTGCAGGGAAAAAGCCCCTCAGTACGGGTGCTCGCCGGGAGCCGGGAAAAAAGCCGGGGCGGGGCGCGCCAGACTCCCGTGAACATTCCTTTTATAGCCCAGCCGATTGCCAGACTGTATATGGTCGGGTGGTGACTGGTGGTATTACACCGGGCTTGGCCTTGCTGGAAACAGGGGCGCTATTTTTGGAAGGGCATGAGATTTCGGAGGCGGAAGAGCTCCACATCTACTTCTTCTTCTCCTTCAGCGTTTGTCCCACTTCATGCCGCGATTCCCTTTTCTGCTGTGATCTCGTTGTCGTTCCCGATCCTGTGCCAGATCAGGGTGGACACCGTCTACTTTAAAGCCTTTATGCAACACATTTTCTTCAGGCGCCCTCTAAGCCGCTTTCTAGACAATTCGATGTTAAGGCTCCCCGCGACACCGAACTTCTGCCGAATAGCTTCGTTTCGGATGCGGTGCATGCGCGTGACTCCAACCGTCCAGCGCAGCATCTTCGTCTCCATGACGCTGAGGCGACTTTCTGTTTCCTTCGTAGTAGGCCGGCACTCGGCACTGTACATCGCTACGGGCCTGACGACGGTTCTATAGATCTTTGACTTTAAGCGCGTCGGCATCTTCTGGTCGTAGAGCACTACTGTCAGCAAGTGCCATCTGGACAAATCTGCACTCACGCCAGAGTTCATTTCAAACATCAGACTTCCATCGGGTGCTGATCCCATGTGATTGAAAACCGAAGTGCGTGAAAGTTCAGAGCCATCAGTCTTATTGGAACCGGACTCATTTACCTCAGTCGTTAGATACTCGGCTTCTCGAGCCTGCATTTGTCGCTCAAATTCAT
The DNA here is from genome assembly GCA_947359475.1 of Heligmosomoides polygyrus bakeri. Classification (NCBI taxonomy): domain Eukaryota; kingdom Metazoa; phylum Nematoda; class Chromadorea; order Rhabditida; family Heligmosomidae; genus Heligmosomoides; species Heligmosomoides polygyrus. Next base: position 11,149,249 of record OX375868.1, read on the forward strand.
CTTTATCATGCGAGCATTACATCATACTCATAAAGCAACGTCCTTTGAACTGGTTTCCCAAGATCTCGCGTAATGGCATCCATGACAACAACAAAGGGGAGTGGGAAAAGCACAAAATCCTGATATACCTCGACGGAGTTGGAAAGTTCCATTGAGATGCCTACTACAGCTTAAACACCTTCGGCAAGAATCGAGCGTTTGCACCCTCTACAAGTTCCTAAGGAACGCCCTGTTGTCGCAGTTATCGGTACGCGATCAAGATCCTTTTCCAAGTCGAGAAAGGCAAGATACACCGGCTTTTGTTTCGCGATCTTTCGAAGATTCAGTTTCGAATGAGAATCGTTCGAAGATCTTTTCGAATAGGTTGTTCGGGTATAACTCTAAGAGATCTTCATTGTCTGTGTGAGAGGAGACAGTAGAGAATCAGTTTATTAGTACAGAATCAAATAATTTCAGAAACAAATAGGTCCGAAATACGAGCGTAGCTGCGTGAAGGGCAGACGCTAGGCCTATGGTATACTCCCACGTCCTCCAGCGACAGGCGCAGGGCAACTATCAATGACGCGCTTTCGCTGCAGTAGCGGACGGCACAGTGGGGCGCGGTTGTCAGTTGACGCGCCATCGCTCCCGCGACGCGTCGCAGAGGGGTGTTATACCTCCGAGTGGCGGGAGCGGATCATACTCCCGTGCGGCGGCCGTCGTTGCCCATCGCTCGTCGCAGTGCAGTTCACGTTTGTGCCGACTCCTGCATTTTTTCTCCTGTGAACTTCCTCGCCGGCACCGAAATGCACATTTTTGTGCAGGATAAGTCACAGGGAGGTTATGTCGAAGGGAGAAACGTCGTTTCCGTGCCTGTGGTTGGAATGAGAAACGAAATAAATGCATGAGTGAGCACAGGCATGGCGGAACCCCCCCCCCCCCCAGCAAAACACGTCATCGATGAAATACCTTCGAAAAACAACAATCCTACAACGGAATACGGATCAGAAAGCGACAAAACGGAAACAAACGCAAAATCACGGTCGAGAAAACAAGGAATCCAAGAAAAAAGCGCTGAACCTAAAATTCTGCAAAAGTCTCCATCAGCAGAACTGCGTGAACTATGTCAGCCTCAGCGTTGGCGACGGCTCGCTACGCTCATCGCGAGCCATCGCGTTGCAGTGCACTCCCGCGTCGCTGTAGCGGACGGGAGTATACCGTAGGCCTTAGACTGACAACTTATTTATTTATTTATTTAGGAGTGTCAAGTACCGACACACAATGGAATTAATAAATAAAACTAAAACCAAACAGAACAGAACAGAATAGAGACTTGGGATTATAATGCCACAAACAATGAGAGATTAAGTGATGAACTCAGCAACGCGCATTTTGAACGTATTATAACTCGATGAGAAATAAGGAGAACGAAGGACACGGTTGAAGGCAGTACGAACTCTGGAAGAGAAAAACTTTGACCTGATCTGTGTATTGGCCGATGAGGTTGTAAATTTTAAGGCTGCTCCTCTGGTGTGGGAAGTTACTGGAATGAAGAAATCAGAAATTTGGAGATCAATTAATCCTTCAAAAATCTTAAACGCCATGAGGAGATCAAAGCGCTTTCTTCTCCATTCCAAAGAGGGGATACCTAAGGCATGGTTTCTAGCAGTAGAATCTGGGATATCGCTATAGGGAAGCCTGAAGCTACGCAGGAACAGTTTCCGGGTGAAAGTGTTTTGGACTCTCTCCAGTGCAAGGATATCCTTCTTTTTGAAGGGAGAAAAGATGGTGGTACTGCTCTCCAGTATAGGGCGAATGTATAACTTATACGCCTTAAGTAGGGTGTTTTGATCCGAAGTGTAAAGAACCTTGAAAATGTTATAGACTCTGCGGTGACCTTTACTTGAGATAGATTTATAGTGCGTATCGAAGTTCAGATTACTGTCATAAGAGACGCCTAAGTCCTTCACCTCGCTAACAACGCCCAGGGGAAATCCAGATAAAGTATAATGAGGATGTCTAGGAAGTTTTCCAATGGGAAGAACACGAGTTTTTTCAACTGATAACAAGAGGTCATTTCGAGAAGACCATTCATCGACCCTGTTTATGGCCTGTTGAATGATAGAGTCCGAGTCAGTGTCCTGAACAACTTTGAAAATTTTGATATCGTCCGCATACATGCAACAGGTGACATCTAGGTCTCCCAACACAAGTGGCAAGTCCGAGGTGAAGATGGTAAATAATAAAGGCGAAAGTACTCCACCCTGAGGGACACCGCTTGAAACTGAATGCAGTGGAGAAAGAGAAGTGCCAACTGCAACTTGAAATGTTCGGTTTGAAATGAAGGACTTTAACCGCTGAACAATCCGAGGATTGAGACCAATTGAATGCAGCTTGAGTATAAGTAAATCGTTGGGAACCTTGTCGAAAGCTTTACAAAAGTCGAAATAGACCACATCGATGGAGTAACTACTATCATAAGCCTTGGTCCACTCATTGAAACAGGAGAGTAATGAAGTTTCAACCGACATACCCGCTCGAAATCCATGTTGAACGGTGGGAATGATATTGAGAGAGTTTATGTGAGCTTCGATGTGTTTCTTGAGTAACTTTTCGAAAACACGGCAGAAAATGGAAGTGAGGCTAATAGGTCTGAAGTTGTTAGGGTCCGAGAGTGGGTGCTTTTTGGAAGAGGAACCACTATTGAGTGCTTCTATCTGGAGGGAACCACTCCGAGGGTGAAGCAGCGGTTGAAAATAAACTCAAGAGGATCTGAAATTTCAACGATAATATTTTTTATGACCACGTAAGGGATCCCATCGGGGTTTGTTGAGGCCGAGGACTTCCATCCACGAAGGATGTCAATGATTTCTTCGCGATAGAACCAGGGTGCATTTTGAATTACACTGCGCTGAGAGGAAGGCAATGGATTAGGACAAGAATTAGGCATCGAGTTGTAGATTTGTTCAAAACAGGAGGCTAGCATTTCTGCTTTATCATAGTCAGTAAGTGCTCTAATATCATCGTGCTGGAGAGTTCCAATACAAGGGTTATCTGAGAATCTATGTTTTAGAATCTTATAAAGGGCTTTTAGACCATTCTTTTCGATAAGCTTTTTCTCAATGTAGGAGTTATAGCTGTGGATCTCCTTGTTGTATTTGCTGTTGAGAGTTTTGAAGCTTGCCCAAGTTGTGGGAGAATTTGTTTCAATAGCAACATTCCACAGCCTCTGTATTGCGATTGACATCTTGATGAGATAAGGAGGTAACCTAAAAGTAGCCCCGTATCTGTATCCCAGGGGTATGAACAAATCAATAGCATGGTGAAGGATGGAAATGAACATTTCGTAAACGTCGTTTATATCAGTGACGGTGGAGAAAGAACCAAGCCAGTCAACTTGAGCCAAGTAGGCTCGAAGACCATCGTAATCGCCTCTAGCGAAATGAAGGGGAGAGCTAGCGGAGGTTGCTTAACAATGGACAGTGTAAACTTTGCTGTAGAGTGGTCACTAGATCCTATGGGAGGACACCTAGACACAGATCCTAAGAGAGATGAGTCATTTGCGAGGAGGAGGTCAAGGTACGAGTTGAGTCTGGTAGGAAAATTAGTGAATTGATTAAACCCATGAGAAGTAAAAAGATTTCTGAAATTCATACAACTGGTGTCCCCGCAGGGCAAGTGAGGAAAGTGTTGAAGGTGTGGAAGATTGAAGTCTCCGGCTAAGATGCAACTGGTACAACAGGAACAGAAGTCACTTATGGCTTTTATGAGAACGTCATTGTGGAGGGAAGAACAGTTAGGGGCCCTATAAACAGTGATGATCCGAACCTCGATACAATAGAATAAAATGTCAGAGACCAAGATTTCATAAGCCCCCAAAACCGATTCAGAAGACACAATCTTGGCAGAGTGCTGTTTCTTAATAATGAGAGCAATACCTCCACCTTTCTTATTAGATCTGTCACATCGTAGGCAGGTGTAGTGGGCACCAAGGATTCCTAAAAGAGGGGCAACATCATGTTTAGAGGACAACCATGATTCCGTAATAATAGCCAGATCAGAGTTTTCCTTGCAAATAAACGATACTAGCGGTTCAGCATTGCTAACAAAGGATCGAATATTGGTTAAAAAACATCGCACTTGTGGGCCGAAGGTCCGCTGACCGCTCACATGTTTCCCTGTGGTCGAGAGCGGTTACAACATTGCTATGACCAGAATTGGAGGTTTGAGCGGAAAGAGATGAGGGCGCAATGCGTTTGTTGGCGAGGCGCTCCTCCCGCTGACGCTCCCTCCCCTCCCTTGTGAGGGAGGGTCGGAGGGGGGTCGAGCGTTCTATCCCCTCATCCCCCTGGCCCGCCCACCCCCAACCCCCTGCGATTGCTCGAGAGTCTAGTGGCTGCCTTACGAGATAGTGGAGACGCAGACATTTACCACGCCTCTATTTAAAGGGCGGGGGATAGAACGCCACTCCGCCGGGTCGGAGACCCCCCTGCAGAAGAAAGAGCGTAAACGGGAGGCTCGCCGAAGAGCGGTTTGCTGATGGTGAGAAGACGGAAGAACTATCTTTAAGAGCCGCGGGTGTTTGCCATCCGGTCTACCCATGCGGTAAACCGATAGGGGCAGGCATTCGACATTGAGATGGTCTAACACAGAATGAACAAATTTCAAATCATGCCAAGATCTTTCACCTGCAGACGGAGAAGAATGTTCAGCAACACCAGACAAAACAAGATACCGCTTTCTTTCCAGCTCATTTTCACGGTCAGGAGAAGAGTGATCCGGCGAAGAGATTTCTTGAGGAGGGACAGAGACAATAGGACAAGTGTGAGAGCTCAATTGTTCTTCTTTAGAACGGAGAAGATCTTTCAGTCTGGAGTTTTCAGATCGTAGAGCAACGTTTTCATTGGAGATCTTCGTGCAAAGATCATTGAGCGATTTAATTTGCTCTCTAGTATCAATAAGAGCATCCAGGAGGATTTTGACGTAGAACGGGTAATCACTCGTGGGATAGTCGATGAGCATGTTGGCCAGCGTTAGATCCTTGTCCGGAGTGACGATGTCGACAAGCCGTCTTTTTGCAGCCGGAACGGATGAGGATCGCAAGGGCGTGTCCATAGTCGATGATTGAACTCTGAGAAGAATGAAGAGTGGAGGAACAATAGGAGTTCGTCAATCACAACACAAGGTAACTGGCAAGGATACACCTTTGCGGGTGGCTGAGTCGATGTTAAGTATCGTTCAACTCCCGCCACACGGAGTTTCGCCGAGTGAGACTAAAGGAGCCGTAGAAGAATCCAGGTGTCGAATCCGATCGACGATAGTGGAACAGGAAAACGACCTGGATCCTGGATGGGTGCCGTTGATAGAAGTCGAAATGCAATCGAAGGGCGAGGAGTGCGATCGATACGACAGCAGGCGACCGCTCTCCGCGACAGCAGGCACACGAATGACACGAATGACAACTCGACCATTTTCTTCGGCCTTTTATGCACCACCTTCTGGCCAAGTTCAAATTCAAGCACATTTAGGCGGGAAAACCTAAAGGGAGATTTTTTCGTCGTTGTGGTCACCTAGACGCAAAAATATCAAACAGAACAAATGTCAACATTTGGGCTTCTTTGTGTACTATCTATTTAAGAAACAAATCATGTTTGTGTTGTCAGAACAACAACTTTAAAGTCGTTTCAGTGTGTTCGCTCACAAGCAAGTGTCCCGCTGGTCCGCCAGGTCCACCTGGATCTAAAGGAGAGGATGGAGAACAGGGCATGCCTGGTAAACCCGGTCGTAGAGGTGAGTAGTGATATATGTATTAATATATGGAGAAAGGTCATTTATCCGGAGCATTTCTTGAAATTTATTATAGAAAGAGGGTGTGTACTTCAGAGGCGGTTGTCGTCTAAACATCTTGCGTGGCACTTTTTTTTTCTACACCGTAGTGCATAACCTAGGCAGGAATGCACCCTATACATTATTCATTTGCAACTTTGATGGAGCAGAATGATGACTTTCAAAGTACTCCTGATACCCCGAAGGGACGTTTAATGGAGTGATCCTTTGAAGAACCTGACTCGGTTGCGCTGGAAAGGACGCTGAGATGCTTCCTGATTTCTTGGGAGCGAATTTCTCAAAGATATCCTGATTCCCTTACAGCGCACTCTCTTATAGGTCTTAATGCGATGGACGTCACCATTCAGCACGTAACCACAGGCTGCTCGATTTGCCCGACTGGCACCGACGGACCTCCTGGCGATGAAGGACAAATAGGTATGTATGAGGTTGTCCCATGAGTCCCCGCCGTTTTTTTTCAACGATTCATTGCGGATTTCGCAGTTGGTCTCTTGGATAGCGCTATACAGCTTTCGAACGAAAGTGATTTGCTCTATCACGAGCATATATTGCATTTTTTTCATCCTGAACATTCTCAATTTTTAGGTCGTTACAGTGAAAAGTGAGAAAGTGCAAAATAGCCATTTGCGGAGTTGCTTCTCTCGCTTAGGTTTGGAATTTTTTGCGCAGTTTTTCATTTCAGCATTTGGAAGACAATGTTTTGTACTAGAAGAATATGTGTTGATCCTATTTTCTCATTTGTCCTTTATTGATTTTTAGCAACATCAAATTGGGACGTCTGACTTTTCCGTCCGAATTTTTGCCGAAACTCCTGCTCTATGGTTGGACTTTTTCGCTTAGAGTTATATGTCTTTCGGAAGAGGATGTCTTGCTCAATAAGACTTTGTGTCGCGTTTACTAGCTCATGCTGATTTCTGTCGAATATCAAAAAATTCCCAACAGAGAAAATCATCTTCACCAACAACCGCTCCTTGTTCAGTCTGTCTTGCTCAGTTTTATATGACGAGTGATATGACGCTCAAAAGCGCATGTCTTGTTCTACCAGAATCTACAATTTGTTCTTCGGCCATCTAAATTTTTGCTAATTTTCCGGTCATCAAAATGGAGCAGTGCCAGGTTGACAAGGATGAACACTTTTGGCACCTTCTTCTCTTTGCTTTCAACCAGGGTTCTAGGGCGACTAAAGCTCTAGAACCCTGATTGACCGTACAAACACTATTTTTCATCGCCAGTTGCACTTCTGTGCAAAAATCGTTGAATATGTCCGTGTGATGAATGAACATCAGGAACCAGCGAGTGACGATTGCTGCCTTCCTGCTTGTCCGTCATCATTCATCAAACGGACATATTTAACGATTTTTGCACAGAATTGTAACTGGCGATGAAAAATAGTGTTTGTATTGTAAATCAGGGTTTTAGCGCCTTAGCCGCCCTAGAACCCTGGTTGAAAGCAAAGAGAAGAAGGTGCCAAAAGTGCTCATCCTTGTCAACCTGGCACTGCTCCATTTTGATGACCTGAAAATTAGCAAAAATTTAAGTGGCCGAAGAACAAATTATTAACTCTGGTAGAACAAGACATGCACTTTCAAGCGTGATATAAAACTGAGCAAGGCAGACTGAACAAGGAGGAGTTGTTGGTGAAGATGACTTTTCTCTTTTTGGCATCTTGTTGATATTCGACTGGAATCAGCATGAGCCAATAGATGCGACACGAGTTCTTATAGAGTAAAACATTCTCTGTCGACCGTCGTGTGACACCAAGCAAAAAATTCCTACCACAGAGCAGAAGCTGTCGGTAAAAATAAATCTTCTTCTTCGGAAGTCACACTTTGATGACCTAAAAATCAATAAAGGACAAATGCGAAAATAGGACCAACACGTATTCTTGTAATACAGAACATTGTCTTCCAAACGCTATAAAAAGCTGCACCAAAAATTCCAAACCTAAGCGAGAGAAGCAACTGCGCAGATGACTACTTTTCCACTTTTCACTTTTCACTTTAGCGACCTAAAAATTGACAAAATTCAGGATGAAAAAAGAAATGCAATACAAGTTCTGATAGAGCAAATCATTTTCTTTCGAAAGCTATATAGCGCTGTCCAAGAGACCAACGGCGAAATCCGCCATGAATCGTTGAAAAAAAAAACGGCGAGGACTTATGGGACAACCTAATAGCTCCCGATTTTCCTGAAAATTCTGGCGTTTACATGAAGAGAATGCGTTTCAGGTCTCTCGGGACCCAGAGGTCCTGCTGGCACACCCGGCTCACCTGGACGAAACGGCGCACCAGGCTCACCGGGAGATGTAGGACTTCCTGGGAAACCGGTACGACAGAAAGCCTCTGCTTAAGCCGCAGCTCATCAAGCGTGTCTAAATCATTTTCACGTCAAATCGGACACTTTTGCAAGCAAATTAGGCATTTCTAAAATAAAGGTGGACTCTCCTCTAAGCAAGCTTGACGCTTTGAAATCAAACAGAATTCCAATTCAAACTTTTCAAATCAAAACAACCATTTCCCAGGATGAACTAGAAATCCTCCAAGATGGTTAAAATATTTTTTCTCCAAACAAAAATTGATATAACCTCTTTTGAAATTTGATAGGTGCAAGATAGGGTCCACCCTGTCTATCTTCCACATATGGCAGTTTTATTTTAAGTGAAATACCCTTATGTTTAGATGTTCTTCTACGGCTATGAACAACATGTAATTGTGTTTAATTGTTTAATTGTCATCGAGAAGGTGTTATAACCAAAAAGGTTCGTCTGGAGATAGGTGGCGAAACGAACCACTTTGAAGATAATAAAAATTGTAATATTATGTTTTCACATTCACTTTTCTTTATTAGTATTTTAGCTGTAAAAGTTCTTGAAAAAAATCCCCGGATTTTGTGAAGTAAAATATGAGTGGACTCCTCTCTCTATAATTTCACCAATTTTTAATTCACCTGCTCAAAAAAGTGAATACACACTCTGAAATTTATAAAAATTCTAAAAACTTTTTAAAAATGAAGGATTTGACATTTGTTTCAAAACGAGATATCCAGTAATTTATAGTGTTAGAGGGGGAGATGACGCCGTGCACTCATCCAGCACTTCGCATTTTTCTTTTGATCGATAGTGTAGATGCCGCATATTTGAAGGATCAAAGTGAATGTGCGTGTGTTTTCTACAGATGTTTTTGTTGCACATTTTAGAAGTACGTGAATCCATTAGAACAGGTTTATGCTATCCGTCAAATGAAAATTGTGACGAGCTAAACAGATGCTAGGCATGATCTCTTATTTAAATACACTCTATGATTTCTGCACCTTATAATAAGCTATACGCAGTGGCTCCTTCTTGAAGGATATTATTAGTTTGTAACGAAATAAATGGCACTGAACCACTGTAAATTTAAACAGTTAATATCTCGGCTTGTAGGCAAGTTTATTAATCGAAATAAAAACCTCTGATTCTACACATCTTTGCCAACGTGACACAAGCTTTTTTATCCCAGTAGCATAAAAATCAGAAGTTCTGGAATTGACGAAATCTTCGAAGGCACTTTCGGCAACCTGTTGGTATTTGAATATTTTCCCTACCAAGAAGTCGCCAAGATGCTTGAAGAAATGGTAGTCTGTTGGGGAGAGGTCGGGAGAAAACGGAGGATGTGGTAGAGTTTCAATGCTCAGCTCATTCAATTTCTGCAACGTCATTCGTGCTACATGGGGGCGAGCATTGTCGTGCAAAAGGAGAACTCGCCTTCGGTTTACCAAGGCCGGCCGGATATCCTTCAACTTTTTCATCATTTCTTCAATTTCAATGCAGTACTTCTCTGCCGTGATGGATTCACCGGGAGGGAGGAAGCTGTGGTGAATAATTCCCAGCGAACACCACCATACTGTCACCATTACTTTCTTTTGGTGCAATTCCGGCTTCGCAAAAACCTTGGGGCTCTCATCGCTGTCCACCCACTGTGCCGATCGTCGCCTGTTGTCGTACATTATCCATTTCTCGTCACAGGTTACGATGCGATCAAGGAATGGGTCCGTTTCGTTCCGTAGAAGCAGTGCGGACGAGATCTCATATCGTCGGTTTCTTTGCTCCTCAGACAGCTCGTGAGGCACCCATCTTTCCAGCTTTTTGGGCTTTCCAATTTCCTTCAGATGCCGGGCAGCTGTGTTGTGACTGACGCCAAGAACCTTCGCTATCTCCCTGGTGCCTTTGTGTGGATCCTCCTCTACCACATCTCTCAGCTTGTCCTCATCAACATTACTATGCCTCCCACGACCTTCATGTTCTTCCAAGCTCTCATCTCCATTCCGGAACTTCTGATACCAACGATACGCCGTCCGAATCGTGGAACATCCTTGACCGAATGCGGCGTTGATCTTCTCGTCCGCCTCCTTAGCTGTAGTGCCCAGCTTGAATTCATACAAGTAAATGCCTCGGATCACCCTTTTGTCCATCTGCAAAAAAGTCAACAAAACTCTAAAGTTTTCCCACTTTTACATAGGAAATTTGGTACTCGTCGGTAGAGCAAAGTTTGCGCTTCTAAATGATATGCCATATGTTACGGTTTGTTCTTGATCAAATGCGTAAATACGCGCCAAAAATGGCGCGAGCCAGTGCCATTTAATTCGTTTCAACCTAATATTTTACAAGTGCTCCGTCACACCTGTCGCGGTGCCTCGAAATGGCGCGCTTCGCGCGATGTTGCAGTATCACTAAACTAAGGACGATCAGATCAAGCCAGCTGCTCTACTTGTGCAGCTTTTTTCCTACCTAGGAGTACAAAGGCTCGTAGTACGTACAGTATATAGTATGGTAGGGCGATCTATTGGCTCCTCACTACTGGTCCTCCCTTAGTGAAACGGTCTCCCGTTACTGATACTGGTCCCCCAATGATCCCTCCTTAGCGGACGACGTCTTCGGCACGTCTTCTGAATCCCCTGGCACGTAGAAGACGTCTGGGTATTCTCCGCTATTGTCGCTCCCCATAGCTTAATCAATATCGATTGATGGCGGTCGAAACTTTAAAAACGAACTACAGATTCGTATTCAGCGACCTCGATCGCTCCCAGGGCTAACGTTTCGGACCGGTTGAACGATATTCGCAAAAATTCGATAATTGGATCAATATCGGCTGATTGCGATCGTTTTTTCAAAGCGAACTTCAGATTCGTATTCAGTGACCGCGATTAGCCCAGGGCTGAAGTTTCCAGGCAAGGAGCAGACGTCTGAGTATTTTTCGCTATTTTCCCGCACCGTAATTTGATCAATATCGATCGATGGTGATCTACACTTAAAAAACGAACTTCATAATCCACGATGTTGAGAAATAATATTTATCTCAAGCCACTCCAAGATTGGTAACACAGACAGCACTCAGGCTAACGTTTCGGCGTTCTCGCCTTCTTCAGAGCCTGGAATGAGACGAAATCAATCTGAGAAACTATCCTCCCAAACGCCATTTCATTTTACGGAAATTGTTTGAGAGATCACTAGACCAAAGAAACGGTGAATAGAGACCAGGATGGCTAACCTTTAGCAAGTGGACTAGTGACGTCCACCGGGCACCCGCAGCTGGAAGTCTAACGAGGGTGACTGAAGCTAGAGCCCCCGGGACTACCCGCCTAGACGACCTCTAGGGTCATGACCTCGTACTAAAGCTCCAGGAACTACCCGCCTGGTGGACCTCTTGGGTCATGACCTTGTAGGGCAAAACCCACAGATGTCCACGAATGGTGCCAGCTCCTGCGTCACTGCTACACACTCATCCTTCCTATTGATTCCAGGTGACCTGGCCGCAATCCAAAGCGCTTCTAGGGTTCGCCGCGCCGAGATGTCGGGTTCACGCGCCAGGACGGTGACTGCGACCCCGAAACAGCTGTTTGCGTGCGCTCGCGCCCTATGGTCGCCCAGGGGGGTGGCGGCGTTGGATCTTTTTAGCCCATCAAGGTGCTCCTTTACCCTGACACATAATGGCCGGGAGGTTTCACCAATGTACTCGTCGTGCTCGCATGCGAGGCACTTAATGAGATACACAACACCCGTAAGCATACAATCTCCCGGTTTTCCGTAGGGACAAATAGTGCACGATGGTGTAGTGCATATGCAATCGTACAAACTGTTGCGGACGAGCTGACCCTTTAAATTCATAGGTGGTATTTCCACCACCCTAACCATTTCGTAAAGGCCAACCTTTCGAACACATGCGCGTATTGCAGAGCTTATGGCATCCGAGATGAACGGCACGCAGAATGCAACTTTCGTTTGTTCTTCCGCGGGGCTCCCTCCACCCGTAGTTCGTCGACTACGCCTGTTTTCTCGCTCCTTATAGGGATAACCGTTTTGCTGAGCTATAAGGCGAGCTTTATTTATCGAGAAGGCTTTTTTGGCGGTGCCAGATGAAACCGTGCACGCTGTACGAAACATGTTTTGCACAATCGCCTTCTTAACACTGGAGGGATGCGCGGAGTTGTAGTGCACAATGATGTTTTTGGATGTAGGCTTACCATACCATCTAGTT
>OX375868.1:11161786-11256786 GCA_947359475.1 Heligmosomoides polygyrus bakeri
GAACCCGACATCTCGGCGCGGCGAACCCTAGAAGCGCTTTGGATTGCGGCCAGGTCACCTGGAATCAATAGGAAGGATGAGTGTGTAGCAGTGACGCAGGAGCTGGCACCATTCGTGGACATCTGTGGGTTTTGCCCTACAAGGTCATGACCCAAGAAGTCCACCAGGCGGGTAGTTCCTGGAGCTTTAGTACGAGGTCATGACCCTAGAGGTCGTCTAGGCGGGTAGTCCCGGGGGCTCTAGCTTCAGTCACCCTCGTTAGACTTCCAGCTGCGGGTGCCCGGTGGACGTCACTAGTCCACTTGCTAAAGGTTAGCCATCCTGGTCTCTATTCACCGTTTCTTTGGTCTAGTGATCTCTCAAACAATTTCCGTAAAATGAAATGGCGTTTGGGAGGATAGTTTCTCAGATTGATTTCGTCTCATTCCAGGCTCTGAAGAAGGCGAGAACGCCGAAACGTTAGCCTGAGTGCTGTCTGTGTTACCAATCTTGGAGTGGCTTGAGATAAATATTATTTCTCAACATCGTGGACTACTATGCCAAGATTTATCGAGAGCCGAACGTGGAACTTCATAATCATGCTCAGCGACCTCGATTACCCCCAGGGGTGAAGCTTCGGACCGCTTGGACGACACCCATAAAAAATCGATAATTTGATCGATATCGATCGATGGTGATCTACACTTTAAAAACGAACTTCATAATCATGTTCAGCGGCCATGATTACTCCCAGGGCTAAAGTTGGCGACGTGTTCGGCACGTTTACGGCTCGCCATGCACGGTCGTCGACGTGTTCGGCACGTCTACGGCTCGCCATGCACGGTCGCCGTCGTGTTCAGCTGTCTACTGAGTGGCCAGGCACGTTTGGCGACGTGTTCTGCTTCTCTACTGAGTCGCCAGGCCCGTAGAAAGCGTTTGGGTATTTCCCGCTATTTTCTGGCCTTAATTTGTGCCCCGTAATTTTCCCTATTTTATGACTCATCGTCGATCGATAGTATGGCTCATCGCTCAGCGGATTATTATATCGCATGATAAAATTTCAAAGTTCACTTCACTTATTGGGGCAGGAGAATTTAAAAAATCATAAAGAAAGTCGTGCTAATTTTTCCTTGGTCAAAAAATTTGCTTAACCCTTTTGGAGTCTCCAGTTCAATCTGGAAAGCGCTCGTTTTGATTTGAAAGATGTCCAGTTCGATTTCAAAAGCGACAAGCTTCCTTAGAAGAGTACCCAATTTTACCTCAAAAATGTGTATATTATGTGAGGTTTAGGGCAGGAAGGGAAAGAGCGGACCTCCTGGTCATCCCGGCCAAAACGGAACGGTAGGGCAAGGAAAGCCGGGTCCTAAAGGCACTGCTGGACCGCCAGGGCCTTCTGGAGAACGCGGTGATGATGGGAGCGACAGCAAGGAGGTATAGTAACACTTTTGCAGGAAGTCTGTTCCAGTTCAGAAGTGATATGACAAACCACTCCTTTTCCAGGAAGGCCCTCGTGGTGCAGTTGGACCAACCGGAGAACAAGGAACGTCTGGTGCCGACGGACGACAAGGCAAGCAAGGCTCGCCAGGCCGGCCAGGGAGTCCTGGGTTGTCACCGGTAAGCTTGTCTATGCCTGTTAGTCTTTATATTTTGAGCGAAATTACCATTCCAGCAATGCTCCTGCAAGGAGCTCATGGCCCGTCAACCTTCGCAATACGCCGAGCCTTCGCAACGACATGGGCCTGTGCATCAACCGACCAACGTACACAAAGACAAGCATCTGAAGGAGTTCCTTAAAGACCTGGAGTCTATCAAAACTGCGGATGTCCAAAATAGGACCGTGGTGGACAGTGAGGTGGACCTTGAGACAGAAGTGGAAGCGTCTGGAGAAGAACCGCTGGCTGAAACGATTGAGCGGTCTTCCGTTGATGAGGACGACAGCGACATCGACTTTCTGAGCACGTCATCTGAAGCTCCAACAACAGACCTCGTTTTGACTACGGCTACTGAAGAGGAAGAGGTGGAGGAAGAAGAGCAGGAGGATGACGGGAGTTACTTTGAAAACAATGCAGACGAAGAGACGTCTACAGAGACCAGCCCAGTCTTCGAAGAATCCACCACGTCTGAAGCACAGACGATAGAAGCAGATCTACCTTCACCTACTGAAACTACCACCCTCAAAACGACAGAAGCCTCCACGAAAGCGATATCCACTACAAAAGCCGTTCCTCCTAGTACAACGATGACAACGACAACGACAACGACTACAAAAGCAGCACCTCAGGCTGAGCCCCCACTGCCACCGCCTGATGTCCCGAGCGACGAGAGGACGTACGAGGCGATTGTTGTGGTGCCGAAAAGGAAGAAGACGACGACGAATTCTGAACTCAAAAGCACGGCGTCTCACTTGGTAGAAGCCTTCAAAGGAATTCCATGGATTGCTCCTGCTGCTCCCGTAGGGCCCGCACGCTCTCGTTTCTACGAACAACAAGAAGTTGACTACGACGGTGTGGACGACGAGAACAACGATAATGCAAGGGAATGGGAAGGCCCTATCTTTGTCAGAGACGAGAACTTCGGTCTTCAAAGAGTGCACAACAAAATCCGGTGAGTTTTTAGATCAGAAGGTGGATAGCAGCCTAGAAGACACTTGTCAGTAGATGTAGAGAATATGACGCCCATTTATAAAATACCTTACTTCAACTGTAAAGTTGGAGATTGCAAGTGTTCTGATGCTTCTTTGGTCATCATGGAAACGATATTGGAACCACTCAGCTGATTTGCGTTTTCATAACATCGAGTTCTTTAGGGAACAGAGTAGCTATGATTTTGGGGTCTTCTGAAGTACTACAGTAGTTTTTTTTTCTTCATCTACGCCAAATAGCCTTATCTTGCCTCGCCGACATTTATACTGCGAAACAAGTACGCGGGCGCTTAGTAGCGTCTTCTGATTCGAAGTTCTTGGTTCCGATTCCCCGCCCAGGCCAACGAAGCTTTCTGTTGATATGAAGTTGACTGCAGCTGTTGACCAAGATTGGTATCGACCTTTACCCTGGCTAACGTTTCGGCGATGTCGCCTTCGTCAGAGCCTGGAAGAGAGTAACATTTGGAAACTATTTGCGCAAACACCATTTCATCTTACAGAAACTAATTCCTAAGGAAACAAGGAGACAAGGAGCGATGTAGTAGAAACCAGCAACGCTAACCTTTACGAGATGACATACCAGTCACCCTTAGCTGGAAGTGGGCTCAGGTGGGTGGGTGAGCTTATATTTCCGACCAGCGGCCCCGGGGACACCCTTGAGCACGACCACGTAGGTCAAACCCGCAGAGGTCGACGAAGCTCTTGCGCCAAGATGTTCACAGCCACCTCAACCATTGCGCCACCATGGCTTCGGACCCTGTGCTCTCCCAAAGGGTCGACACTTTGGACTTCCTTAGGCCATCCAAGTCCTCCTTCACCTTTGTGCAAAGGAGTCTGCCCGTCTCCCTATATACCCCTCTCCACATTGACTGCAGGTAATGAGATACACCACCCCCGATGTCATGCAGCCTCCTTCGCTTCCAAACGGGCAGATAACACAGGATGGCGTGGTGCATGTCCTGTCGTACAGCCGAGTTGCCCCTTTAGGTTGGTGGGAGGAACCTCTATCACTCTCACCAGCTCCTCTAGGCCTGCCTTTCGTAGGCATGTGCGGACGGCCGCACTTGTTTCGCTTCCAAAAAGGGATGCAGAAGGGTATTTTTCCATCGTCCTGACGATGAGCCGCCACACAGCTCGCCGTCTTCGCCATCCCTGAAACCTTTCTGCGGAATACCCGTTTGTTCTGGCAATACAACTCGCCAGATTCCTTGACGTGGCTTTGTGCTCCCCATCAGACGAAACTAAGGTCACTGTTCGAAACATATTTCGAACTATTCCTCTCTTCGTACTGGTCGGATGAGAGGATCGGAAGTGGACAAGGATATTTTTGTTGCTCGGCTTGCGGTACCACCCCGTCCTGAAAACTCCTCAAAGAGGCAAACCTGTACGTTCAAAAATGGAAGCCAGTTTTCTATACGTACTTCTCTAGTGAGCTTTATATACTCCGACTGTTCGTTCAGAGGATGGGAACAGGTGTCCATCTCAGATTGAGTGGAACACACTACGAAATAGTCGTCTATGTACCTACAGTAGACGACAGGTTTGCGATCTATGAGCGGAGCTTCCACTTTCGACATGAATGCTACCGCAAGCACGGGAGCCAATCGTTGTCCCATTGCCAGTCCTCTCACCTGACTGTAGTACTCTCCGCACCACCTGAATACCTGAACATTCATTGAGCAATGTCATGATCTGCCCAATGCTAAGGCCGTAAAAGTTCAAACTGGCCTGGTGTTCGGTGTGGAAAGGCGCTTTATTTAGAAACGTTTGTGTACAACGAGGATACATCAAACTTCATATCATCAATGCTAACAATGCCAAGATTTATGGAAAGTCGGACGTGGACGAAGCTTTCTGTCTTTTCGTGGCCGGTGAATTGGTGCCGGACTTGTCTTGGACGGACAAAACACTGGCTTGTCCGTCGGCTGGCTACCGCCTCAAGTCATTGCATATATAGGCCAAACACGCATTCGAACTGCCTCCAGCACATTCCGTAGAAGTAGAATGCGCGGCGCATCCCAGAAGCGCTTGAGTAACATCGTCCTTTATTCTTTTTATTCTTTAACTTTGCTGATCAGTTTTCTCTAAAGCGAAGTAGTCTTGTACAGAATTTTTACAGCTCCCTTGTATAAGGTGTCTATAAAATGCTTGCAGTCAAAGAAATTCTCTTGTAAAACATGCGAAAATTTTGATTTTAAGTCATGTTTTTTGCGCTTTGAATATCTCCATTTTCTTTACGACCTATAATCCAAAAGATGATGGGAGATTTTGTTTTCGGTGCCTTGAGAAAGAAATGGAATTTTTGACGAAATTTTTGACGCTTATTGAATAATATGTTGTAGAAAAAACCTACCTTCTAGAACCATCACGAGGCTTCAAGGTCACTTTCACTTTCTAAACGCGTGTCTCCTTAAAATTCAAGAGTTTAGCCTGCTTTTGCGAGAACCCAAAATAGCGATTTTACATCGCTGAGCTTCTCGGCTTAAATCACAGAAATTCTGGAGCAGAATTAAATCGAAATCAAGGTGCTACGTCAAGAAGGTTCTATCTAAGAAATCTGCAGTAAACTACCGGTATAACGCTCTACGAACTAGATATACAGATCCTTATATTGCCAGAAAGGATGGCTTAGAATACACGATCCAGAGCACTAGATAGAAGAAACGTTCATGTAATTTTTCCACAGTTGCGCTTAGAGTTTGTGGTATCAAATCGGGTTCAGCTGGACCGCCTGCTTTCGTAATGGAGAGACGTTCAACTGCTCTGTCCTAGATAATCTGCTGCCTGATCATGTGAGTGCCTGCGGCTACATCTTCTTTCTTCATTAGAAATTTTTGACGCTTATTGAATAACCAGTCGTTCGGCGGCCTAGCGGCCGCCTACGACTGGTTGGGGGCTTCGCCCCCAAACCCCGAGAATAGGACGCCATGGCCGCTACGGGTTTCCTATTCTTTCCTAGGCCTTCTGACCATTATGTTAATCGAGATGGATCGGCTGATCTTCCTCAACGTGATCCTCAAAAAATCGATAATATCGATCGATATCGATTGGTCGACTTCAGATTCGTGTTCAGTGACCTCGATTACCCCCACGGCCAAAGTTTCGCGCCACTTGAGCGCCATCCTCAAAAAATCGATAATATCGATCGATATCGATTGGTCGATTTCAAATTCGTGTTCAGCGACCTCGATTACCCCCAAGGCCGAAGTTTCGCGCCACTTGAGCGCCATCCTCAAAAAATCGATAATATCGATCGATATCGATTGGTCGACTTCAAATTCGAGTTCAGCGACCTCGATTACCCCCACGGCCAAAGTTTCGCGCCACTTGAGCGCCATCCTCAAAAAATCGATAATATCGATCGATATCGATTGGTCGACTTCAGATTCGTGTTCAGCGACCTCGACTACCCCCAAGGCCGAAGTTTCGCGCCACTTGAGCGCCATCCTCAAAAAATCGATTATATCGATCGATATCGATTGGTCGACTTCAGATTCGTGTTCAGCGACCTCGATTACCCCCAAGGCCAAAGTTTCGCTCCGCTTAAGCACCATCCTCAAAAAATCGATAATATCGATCGATATCGATTGGTCGACTTCAGATTCGTGTTCAGCGACCTCGATTACCCCCAAGGCCGAAGTTTCGCGCCACTTGAACGCCATTCTCAAAAAATCGATAATATCGATCGATATCGATTGGTCGACTTCAGATTCGTGTTCAGCGACCTCGATTACCCCCAGGGCCAAAGTTTCGCGCCACTTGAGCGCCATCCTCAAAAAATCGATAATATCGATCGATATCGATTGGTCGACTTCAGATTCGTGTTCAGCGACCTCGATTACCCCCAAGGCCGAAGTTTCGCGCCACTTGAACGCCATCCTCAAAAAATCGATAATATCGATCGATATCGATTGGTCGACTTCAAATCCGAGTTTAGCGACCTCGATTACCCCCAGGGCCAAAGTTTCGCGCCACTTGAGCGTCATCCTCAAAAAATCGATAATATCGATCGATATCGATTGGTCGACTTCAAATTCGAGTTCAGCGACCTCGATTACCCCCAGGGCCAAAGTTTCGCTCCGCTTGAGCACCATCCTCAAAAAATCGATAATATCGATCGATATCGATTGGTCGACTTCAGATTCGTGTTCAGCGACCTCGATTACCCCCAGGGCTGAAGTTTCGTGCCGCCGACGTGTTCGGCACGTCTGCGGCTCGCCATGCATGGTTGCCGACGTGTTTGGCACGTCTACGGCTCGCCATGCGCGGTCGCCGACGTGTTCGGCACGTCTGCGGCTCGCCATGCACGGTTTCCGACGTGCACGGCACGTCTACGGCTCGCCATGCAGGGTTGCCGACGTGTTTGGCACGTCTACGGCTCGCCATGCAGGGTTGCCGACGTGTTTGGCACGTCTACGGCTCGCCATGCATGGTTGCCGACGTGTTCGGCACGTCTCCGGCTCGCCATGCACGGTTGCCGACGTGCTCGGCACGTCTACGGCTCGCCATGCAGGGTTGCCGACGTGTTTGGCACGTCTACGGCTCGCCATGCAGGGTTGCCGACGTGTTTGGCACGTCTACGGCTCGCCATGCAGGGTTGCCGACGTGCTCGGCACGTCTACGGCTCGCCATGCACGGTTGCCGACGTGTTTGGCACGTCTCCGGCTCGCCATGCGCGGTCGCCGACGTGTTCGGCACGTCTGCGGCTCGCCATGCGCGGTCGCCGGCGTGTTCGGCACGTCTACGGCTCGCCATGCGCGGTCGCCGACGTGTTCGGCACGTCTGCGGCTCGCCATGCGCGGTCGCCGGCGTGTTCGGCACGTCTACGGCTCGCCATGCGCGGTCGCCGACGTGTTCGGCACGTCTACGGCTCGCCATGCGCGGTCGCCGACGTGTTCGGCACGTCTGCGGCTCGCCATGCGCGGTCGCCGGCGTGTTCGGCACGTCTACGGCTCGCCATGCGCGGTCGCCGACGTGTTCGGCACGTCTGCGGCTCGCCATGCGCGGTCGCCGGCGTGTTCGGCACGTCTACGGCTCGCCATGCACGGTTGCCGACGTGTTTGGCACGTCTCCGGCTCGCCATGCGCGGTCGCCGACGTGTTCGGCACGTCTACGGCTCGCCATGCACGGTTGCCGACGTGTTTGGCACGTCTCCGGCTCGCCATGCGCGGTCGCCGACGTGTTCGGCACGTCTACGGCTCGCCATGCACGGTTGCCGACGTGTTTGGCACGTCTCCGGCTCGCCATGCGCGGTCGCCGACGTGTTCGGCACGTCTGCGGCTCGCCATGCGCGGTCGCCGGCGTGTTCGGCACGTCTACGGCTCGCCATGCGCGGTCGGCGACGTGTTCGGCACGTCTGCGGCTCGCCATGCGCGGTCGCCGGCGTATTCGGCACGTCTACGGCTCGCCATGCGCGGTCGCCGGCGTGTTCGGCACGTCTGCGGCTCGCCATGCGCGGTCGCCGAGGTGTTCGGCACGTCTGCGGCTCGCCATGCGCGGTCGCCGGCGTGTTCGGCACGTCTGCGGCTCGCCATGCGCGGTCGCCGACGTGTTCGGCACGTCTGCGGCTCGCCATGCACGGTCGCCGACGTGTTCGGCACGTCTGCGGCTCGCCATGCACGGTCGCCGACGTGTTCGGCTGCCGCGCCCCAACTCAAAGTCGGACGGACGGACGGTGTGACACACACACACAGTGACACACACACACACGCTTGCTCCTTTATATATAGTAGGATATGTTGTTGAAAAAACTTACCGTCTAGAACCATCACGAGGCTTCAAGGTCACTTTCATTGGATCGATTCTGGTATATGATGATCTGTTTCTGATACATTTTAAAGTATTTTAAAGTAGAACCGAGAAAAGAAGCTATGAAGTTGTGGCACAACAAGCCGATCAAAATTTGACGACGATGTGTGAAAAGCCATTGTGAATTTGTCCGTACAAAACGTCTAGAATTCGGGTCTGATGTTGATATTCATTTTGGTTAAGGTGCATGCAGACACTTCACTTTGACAAACTTCTTTTCTTACCATAAATTTCTTAGGAAACTTGCAGCGAGGAAGCCTCACCTTCTTCAGACGAAAATAATGTGTTCCGACAGCTAATGAGCTCTATTTGCCCAAACCTTCACCCCGATACAAGACTAATAGTAGCTGATTGTCTTGATAGAGTTATTCCAAGTGTAACAGGTTTACTACGACTTTTACCACGAGGTTAACAGTGAACGAAGCTATTTTGGATCTATCCTAGTCCGGGGGGGCCACATAAATAAAAAGTATTATATGTAACGAATCCATTTGAGACTTACGGAGCGGCTCCTACAGAACAACATCTAAACCTAAACACGAAAAGTCGCAAAAAAAAACACGAAAAAACACATTTGTTGCGGTTGTAAACAGGCAAAGTTGTGTGCCCTCCTTACCATGTTAGATCCTGGTTATAACATGTCAGGCGGCGGTCAGCACGTGGCATGCGGCTTCATGCGCCCTCCTCACCATGGTAGATCCTGGTTATAACATGTCAGCGGCGGTCAGCACGCGACTTGGCTGCATTCCGTCGCTCTTTGCCCGCCGAGACGGTTGTAAGCCGGGGCGATTTTTTATATTTATGTTTGTTCGTTCGCTTTTAATTTCTTTTAGATTCCATTTCGTCCTCTAGGAGCCGCTCGGTAAGTTTCAATTTATTTTGTTACCTATTTTTTAGTAATGTGGCCCCCCGGACTAGGATAGATCCGCTATTTTCAGTTAACGTTAAAAGTCGAAAACGGCGGAAACTTTCGATCCGACTTCATAAATAAATAAAAAAGAAGCGGTCGAAACAAAATGAATTATAATAGAAGCATGAAAGGATTGTTAATTCATCTCAACTTGTTGCGTATGCATAAACAATGTACTGTATTTGCAATTTCCAACTGGCTTTTAATTAACTAATACTAAAATTTTAATTAATTTTTCAACAAGCGAAAAATATTTACTGCAGTAGACACTGCTTAGTGATGCCCTAATGCAAGAGAATCCAGAATCATTATTGGACAATGAGTAGTAGCCGCCTTCATAATGTTTTTTGGTAACGTCCTCTTGAGCACGCGCAAGCTCAAGATGACGATTTGAGATAAGCACATTTCCTACGGAATGTGTTGTTCGAGAAGCCCTTCGCTGACTTTGTTCATTCCTCTAGAAGTAGAGTATGCGTTACATATTCTTACAGGACATCGTGAAGGCAATTTGATTGCGTGTTTAGCCAGTACAATCATTTATGGTGGCCAACCGATGGAAAAGTTTCTTCTTTGCCCTTCCCAGACAAATCTGGCACCAATTCACCGACCCCGGAGGAATGGAAGGCTTGGTTGGCCTGGGCGAGAAATCCGAACCAGGAACCTGGTATCGGGTGCAGGCGACAGTCGGCGCCTCCTCCGACTGCGCTACACGCGCCTTAACTAATGTGTATGAGTCATTTTTCTACATTATTTAGGTAAGTTCATGCAAAAGAAGTAGTCTTCACCTTTAACGCCACCTCTTTACCGCTTCCAAATAACATCTTCCTTCAGAAAGCAGCATACTCGAGGTCGTAAGCTGAGGCCGTCCAACAGAGATGGGTTTACTCCATCGCTACGTCATCGTGATGGCCCATCTAGGTAAAAACAGCACTTCCAGTTACCCTTACTAGATAAACTAGTTTTAAATTTGAAAAAAAATCTATGGGTTTCAGGTCAAACGCCCAGCGATTTGGCGCAGAACAGGAGGTGGACATGGGCTTGGTGTTCGCCGCTCGCGAAAGAGCTCGTCAACGAGTTCTCGCCGAGAGGCGAAAGGCGGCAGAACATCAGCGGCTCAGGACAAGGCAAAGAAATCAAAACCAGACACCGTTCCGTATCAAGGCGTTCTCGTTCTCCGGAAATCAAGAGTTTGTCAGGGAGAACGCGTACACACCGTATAGACCGTCGTTGAGCCGGTTGCCTTTAAGCAAGTCGAACTCGATGAAAATGCTTCCGAGAGGCACACTCGCCAGGCCAACATTTGGGCGTCCACGAACACTGCAAAGAGCGCTAGCTGCGCCCAATCACAAGACTCCTCAAAGTAGAATCATACCTCTGCCAGCTCAGGAACAGCCCGAGTTTCAGGCGCGGGAGTTTGCCGTTGAAAACGAGCTCAGAAGCTTTGCAGAAGAGCGCTACAGCTCTTCTTCATTGGCGACGGCCACCAAGACTCCTGAAGTGGTCGGAGGTGACGATGAAAATCGAGCTCCACAGCCTAAAGAGGCGGAGCCACAACAAGAAGAGAAGCCGCGCGTGGTGGACGAACACTTCGAGGCGGGATCAGAGGTCGCTGAGCAAGTTCCAGAATTAGCCACATCTAGAAGGCCACCTGTGGAAGCAGAAGTTGACGGTGTCAAGGGCGCTAAGGGCACCCAAGGAAGCGCTCTTCGCTACCGTAAACCTATAGCCTCATCTACAGCGGGTAGACTGGGACGATATGGGGGCGATCCGAAGCGGCTCAGTGTATTTATTGGGGGTGATCTAAAGGTAAGACTAGAGTCATTCTCAAATACGAACCTTTAATTTGAAGAACACTATTCAGGTCCCAGATAGTTCGCATGACGAAGCTCGAGCTGAAGGGCAGGGAACGAGGAAGCCGAACAGGAAGGTAAGCGACTCGCGCTGGGCATTGGCGTACCGCCTCTTGCTCTCGAATGCTCCGATCGGCGAACAGTGTTCTGAACTCGAGGCCCGTTCTGTGATAGTGTTCCATGGGGATCTACTGACGTACAGCTCAAACTGCTCACCCTAAACGGACATTATTTTCCAACCTTAGCAATGGTGGGTGTTATTACGCATCTTGATGTACGCCTCAACCAAATTCCCCCGCTGCTTTCCCTCACCTTCAAGTGGTATATGCCTCTTCCACGTCAAATTGGACACTTTTCAAACCAAATTTGATACTTTCGAATGCATTTGGACACCGTTCGAGTCAAATTGGACACTCTCCTAAGCGAGCATGATGCTTTCGAAGCATCTTCTAAGCCAAGTCAGCGTCTAGCAAGATCAAACTAGAGCCCCTCGAAGAAGGCCAAAATATTATAATCTCTTCCCAAGAAAATTTATGTTTGACTTTCCTTGAAAAATTCTAATTCATCTTCCTGAAAAAATGGATATACTCTTTGAAATTTCATAAGGTTTCTATTTTTCGAAGAAAAATAATGTTTGGAGCTTTGTTTTAATGTGCAAAGAAGTAGTACTTTTTGAGGCTATTCTAGGAGAGATCGCGCCATGCACTCGTCTATCTCGCTGCGATTTTCATTTAACTGATAGTGTTAATGCTGTTTGGTTGGAGTAGCAAGGTGAGGAGTGGTGTGTCCCACAATCAAACAGCGCCGCAGGTGTAATGGCGTAGAGCATTCCCGCTCGGGCAGTAGGAGGTGCGGGTTCGAGTCCCGCCTGGCGATAGAGTTTTGATCGCAACAAAACATCGTTATAACAGCTTTCAACCTCGATACCAGCCACTTCAAGCTCAAGGAAACTGACGTGAATAATTTCTATCATGAGCGTCAGCTTAATTGGCTGCATGCTGCTATCAGCGACCAGGCTCATGCCAAGATACGGGTGAGTGCTTAGGGGTTCCACGAGGTGTGGATGTTGCCTTCGATCAAACAACGCGTCGATGGTGTAATGGCGTAGAGCATTCCTACCGGTCAGCAGGACGTGGGGGTTCGAGTCCCGCCTGGCGATAGAGTTTTGACATCGTTATAACAGTTTCCTACAATTGTTTTTGTTGTAGCGTTGACAAGTATGTAACTTCACGCAAAGGGAATTTTTACTCTTAATCAAAGGAAAATTGAGACGACCTGAACGACTAAAAGCTAGACGAGTGCATGGTATGAACTAGTGCATAGTAACAGATTCAAAAATTCTATTTTTCTTTTCCAGTTTTAAGAAGTAAAAAAAGTAAACCGCTTTTGTCTTTGAAAAATAATTTTATGTAAAACTTCAAACGGTTGTACAGTTTTTGGTGCAGGTGAATTAGAAATTTTCAAAGAAGGACTTAATTTTCCATGGTCAAAAAAATATTCTAACATTCTCGTGGAAATTCTAGACTAAAGTGGTAGGCGCTCGTTTTGATTTTGAACATCTTTCATCTTCAGATTTTGAACATCTTCAGTGATTTTCAACATTTCGAAAGCGTCAAGTTTGCTTAGAAGAGTGTCCAATTTAATTTGAAAGGTGTTCCACTCGAATTTCTCTTTGAAAAATAATTTTCCGTAAAGCATCAAACGGTTGTTCAGTTTTTGGTGCAGGTGAATTAGAAATCTTCAAAGAAGGATTTAATTTTCCATGGTCAAAAAAATATTCTAACATTCTCGTGGAAATTCTAGACTAAAGTGGTAGGCGCTCCTTTTGATTTTGAACATCTTCAGTTGATTTCGAAGACGTCAAGCTTGCTTAGAAGAGTGTCCAATTTAATTTGAAAGGTGTCCTACTCAAATTGAAGACCATCTAATTTGACGTGAAATTGGTATATATGTACGACCACAACTTCTCAGTTATCGCTATTTATGCTGTTTAGGTTTCCATGTTGAATTTATATTTACGGCCTAACATTTCAACTCTGTCATCGTCTTCAGAAGCACAATCTTGACTGTATTGATTTGTCTCCTAGTCCTACCCTGCTGGGATTTTTCTCGGTGAAGTAACTGATCGTGTGAGGTCTCATTCGTTCACATTGAAATGGTATTTCACAACGATGTTTTGTTGCGATCAAAACTCTAGCGCCAGGCGGGACTCGAACCCGCACCTCCCTCTGACCAGGCAGGAATGCTCTGCGCCCTTACACCACCGGCGCCGTTTGATCGAACGCAACATCCACACCTCGTGGGAGCCGTCAGCACCCCACCCCCCCCCCCTCCACATATCGGGATGAGCCGTCCGCTGATACCAGCATGGAACCAGTGAAGCTGAAGGTCTGGATAGAAACGATTCAAGTAAGTTTCCTTAAGCCTCAAGTGGCTGGTATGTTGCGTTCGAGCAAGCAGCGCCAGAGGTGTAATGGCGTAGCGCAAACGCCCGGAAGGTGTCAGCAGGAGGTGCGCGTTCGAATCCCGCCCGGCGCCAAAGTTTTGATCGCAACAAAACATCGTTCTGAGGGCTGACAACCTTGATACCAGCCACTTGAAGCTTATGGAAACTGAATTGTAATAGTAATTGATTCAGCTCTACCACCAAGGAGGACGCTACATATCTTCATTGGATTGTTCTCCAGTGAAACCCACTTAGAGGCACATCAGTGCAATGTTTATAGCTAATCTATTTCCTTGCTGTACATGAACGCTGTAGACTAATATGCGAGCTATGTTGTTGATCCAGCCACTGTATTCAGAGAAAAGCTCGGATTTCAAAGTTCCACATCTGTTCTTTGTCAAAAAATTCCAGCTTTACTTAAAGTTTCCGAGGCACCTTCTACGTTATTCGAACTATTGAGTTGATCGAAAAGTCTTGCAACACTTCATGCTACTGCCTGTTAAGTTTGTTAAAGCTCTTACAGTACTGATCTTGTGTGGCGACGTCAAGTACTTTCTCGAGGCCTCCTCGAGCATACTAGGGTGCCCTGAAAGTATCTGCAAAAAACTTTGCAATGTTCCAGATATTTTCTAGAATGTTCTGAAGATTTCAACATATGTAGGTGCTATATAAAGACATCATCCTGCTGTATTTGCATAACACATCCAGCTCCGTCTTCCTTGCCTACATATTTCACTGTACGATGGCCGAACTGTCTGTCCATATTAGACACGTACTCCTTTACGAGTTTGAATCTGGACACTCCGCTGCAGAAGCCTATCGAAACTTGTGTCGTGTATTCGGCTCTGAAGCTCCTTCTGCACGGTTTGTGTATAGCTGGTTCGAACGCTTCAGAAGCGGGAAAAGGAGTCTCGAAGATGAGCCTCGCTCTTGTCGACCGACAACGATATCCTTGGATGAACTGAGGAAACTGGCGGAGCAGCATCCATATGAAGGTGTGCGTTACTTTGCTGCTGCTCTTGGCTGTTCCCGATCCACCGTGGACATTGGACAGCGATCTCTTGGAATGGTTAAAAAGCTCGGTCAGTGGCTCCCACACGAACTGACAGACGACAACCGGCGAGGACATCTGGACATATGCACTCAGCTGCCCTCCCGAAGTCGCACCTTCAACTGGCTGGACACCATCGTCGCAGAAGATGACAAATGGATCCGTTTAGGTCAACCACGCTTGTAAACGTGCGTGATGCCAACACGATGAAGTGCCGAAATCTTTCGAAAAAAGGTGAAATTCATGCGAGGAAAGTCATGCTGAGCGTCTGGTGGGAGTTCATGGGATCTACCATTTCGAGCTGCTGCCTGACAGTACGACTGTCACTGACGAGGTCTACTCTACACAACTGCAGAGAATGGCCGACAAGATGCGCAAGGAACAGCCCAGGCTTGACAAAGTTCGCTTGCTGCACGATAACACACAATGCGAAGACGACTTCTTAGAGAATTCTGGAGCTCGGATGGGAAGTTCTGCCGCATCCGCCGTACGGCCCCGATCTAGCCCCAAGTGACTACCACCTTTTTCGATCACTTCAGCATCATCCGGAGGGGAAGCGTTATGAAGGTCGTGACAACCTCGAAAATGGCGTCGAGCTTTTTTCGCCTCCAAGTCGCCGGATTTCTACGCCAGAGGAATTCGAAGCCTTGTAGAACGTTGGCGGAGAGTAGTCGATGTTGATGGAAATTATTTGGTTGATTAATAAAATGTTGATAAAATTGTGTTATTTTGAAAAAAAAATTGTCGTATTTCTGTATATATTTTCTGGACACCCTATATATAAGGCCTCGTCGAGTACGCTCAGCCTCCGACATCTGCGCTACATTCAAGGAGGAAGTCATTCACTATTCCACTGTGGCCCGCTGGTGTCAGCGCTTCAAGGCTGGAGATATCTCTCTCGAAGATCGACCTCGTTCTGGGCGCACTTCTGTTGGACTCAGAAGACATGCTTTACTGGGATTGCTGGATAGTGAGACCACAGTAACAGCATCTGTCTACGCTACCCAGCTCCGCCGCTTGGCCGACGAAATGCGCCAAGACGTCCAGAACGGGAAATGTCTACCTGCTGCACGACATCGCGCGTCCTCATCTCGCAAAAGTGAGCCGCGAGAAAATCTAGAAGTTAGGCTGAAGTTCGGCCCCATCCACGGTACTCTCCAGACCCCGCTCCTTCTAACTACCTCCTGTTCAGAGCTCTGAAGCAGCATCTTCCAGGTAGAGAGTTCGATGATCGACGTCAACTGAAATGGAGGCTTCTGAATTCTTTTCCTCACTGCCCTCGAATTCTGACGGAAAGGAATTTAAAGGCTTCCTGAAGGATGGGGCAGGACTTTAGACTTGGATGGGGAATATATCGTGGACTGAGTTTTTGTTTTAGCAAATAGGGACAAATTTGAATACTGTCATGCTAGTGTTGCAAGACTTCTCGATAAACCTAATGCTTTACAATCTTTCCAGATGCAAAACAAACCGTTCTATTTCAGTACATTGCATTAGTGGATCGGGTGGCGTACTCTCCGCTAGCGGAGACAGTAGCAGTCTTCCCTGGCGCAAGATCAGAGTCACGTGCACAAGGGATTAAAACCCTAATCCCAGGTGAGGTCATTCATCTCAAGTCAGCCTCCCAGGACTATGGAAGATGCTCCATCTTCCAGAGAAGCGACGGATGCCGACGTCAAAAATGACACCACTAGAGGACGACGAGCAAAGCGACCTGTCGACGTCTGGTACCAGGCTAATCCGCTTGTCTATTGGAGGCCATGTGAGAAGACATCCTGGTAGGTTGAGGTCTCGGAGCTTCTCTCTGTCTCTTTTGAACGTCTAGTATTTATAATGGTTAGTAGAGCTCGCAGTACAAGGGTATTTGCCTGTGACATTGTTGAGGACCATTGTGTGAGTATCAAACTTCGCTGACCCTCGTGACTTGGTAGGCCAACCAATAAATGTTGCCTGTATTGAATTGCGTCCCCTCTGGACGCTTCAACTTGTGCCAAAGAGGTGGAAATAATAAAAATATATTAGCTGACAGCTGCAAAATCCGAATACGATCGTAGGAAAACGCCCACAGCAGAATAAAGGGTGGAACAAGGAAGAATACAATGCACAAACCTATGTGAGTGTGGTCTATTTGGCCTGTTCCGTATGTCGCGTGGGGCTCGCTCCTGTACTGAAATAAACAGACGGCGGAACAATTTGAGATGTGAGAATATCAATTTCTAACTAATTAACGAGGTTATTACAACATATAATGGACAATGTTTAGGTCACATGTGTTGTTGCAAGCCCGTCCTTGCCCAGATGCATTAGCTCCATCGCAATTTAGCCAACCAGATACCCCTTAATCAGTCTCGGATAAATAAATAAAATTTTAGTGATGGGGCTCCCTCTTCCAGAAGGACCATGGAGAAGGTCACCCACGACTTCTACTCCGATCTCTTCGATAGCCACGTCCACATGCCCCCACGCCATCTTCCGCAGGATGGATACGTCGTCCCCTCTGTTCTCCCTTCCGACATCCGACACGCCATCTCGTCGGTGAAGAAACGTACAGCACCCGGTCCCGACAGGATCAGACCCGAACACTTTAAAGACCTTCCGCCAGCGCTCATCAACACCCTAGCGCGGCTCTTCTCGCGCTACCTGTCGGAATGCAAGGTTCCATCTCAGTGGAAGACCAGCAGGACCGTCTCGCTGTACAAGATGAGAGACGTGCACGACATTGGCAACTATCGCCCGATCTGCCTGCTGTCCGTAGTCTACAAGCTGTTCACTCGAGTCATCCTGAATAGGATTAGTAGAACGCTGGACGAAGGACAGCCATGCGAACAAGCAGGATTTCGGAGAGGATTCAGCACGATCGACCACATACACACCATTACAAAGCTCATCGAAGTGTCGCGAGAGTACAAGCTGCCGCTGTGCCTTACGTTCATCGACATGAAGAAGGCATTCGACTCCGTCGAAACTGAAGCGGTCATTGACGCCGTGCTCACTCAGGGTGTTCCTACTCAGTACATCAGAGTCCTTCGAGAGCTGTACAGTGGATTCACGACCAAGATCTCTCCATTCTACAACGACGTCGTCATCGACGTGAACAGAGGGGTTCGGCAAGGGGATACCATATCTCCGAAGCTCTTCAGCGCCACCCTCGAAAACGTCATGCGCGAACTAGAGTGGGAAGACATGGGAGTGAAGGTCGACGGCCGGCAACTACATCATCTTCGCTTCGCTGACGATATCGTGCTCATAACACCGAGCATCAGCCAGGCGGAGCGAATGCTGGCCGACTTCGGTCGTGTATGTGGGAACGTTGGACTGCAGCTGAATCTTACGAAGACGATGTTCATGAGGAACGGACAAGTTTCTGATGCCCCATTCTCGCTCAACAGAACGAACATCTCCGAATTCTCCAGCTACGTCTATCTGGATCGCGAAGTCAATATGGCCAACGACCTAGCGCCAGAGCTGAGCAGGAGGAAACGAGCCGCTTGGGGAGCTTTCAAGAGCGTCGAAGAAGTCGCGAAGAAGACGAAGAACGTCCGACTCCTTGCCCACCTATTCGACTCCACCGTTCTTCCTGCCCTAATATACGCCTCAGAGACCTGGGCCATACGAAAGCAGGATGAACACGCGATCAGCGTCGCGCAGCGTGGAATCGAGAGGACGATGCTCGGAGTGACACGACTCACGCAAGTGAGAGAAGGCCTCCTCCGGAGTTCCGAGCTTCGCCGACGTTCGAAGATCAGTGACGCTGTCGCATGGGCCAAGTCGTTGAAAATTATGTGGGCCGGCCACGTAATGCGCTTCACAGACACCCGCTGGACGAGAGCCGCCGCCGACAGGATTCCCCGAGATGTCAAAAGAACACCAGGACGCCCACCAACGCGTTGGTCGGACTTCTTCGTGAAAGCCCTGAACGACCGATATGACGCTCTTCGTGTCCCTCGAGCGAGAAGGATCCACTGGAGCACTCTGGCACGCGACAGGGACGAATGGAGACGCAGCTGGTACCCGCTCGAGCAAGTCGATGATCAACGGGACGACAGGTGATACAGGTGATACAGGTGATGGGGCTCGGGGCGGCTCCAGGACGTAATTCCAACGCGACGTCGCGCGCTAGCCGCATGCGACGTCTCGGCGCTGAAACGCGGGCGTGTGCTCGTTGACACGTGCTTGGCCGCGAAGCACGAAATTTTGCCAGTGCTTACTCCATCAGACACCTTGGTTGGCCTTGCATCCACAGGAAGGCCCAAATGAAATAAAAGAGGCGAACTCCCTAGGTGGAGGCGATTGTAACAAAAATGAGGCAGTAAAATGCCGCTGCTTCTGCTTGAGGAATGAAGAAATACGAAGGCTCTTACAAGGGAGGTCAATGAACGTCCCGTGGCAATTTTAAAACTGACCTATATAGGGTTGTAGGGCGTTGTCTGAGAAGCACCGCAGTGGTTTTCAAATTTCTTTCAAAAACAAATCTTTTTATCCAGTTTTTTCATTTTCTCCTACATTTTTGGAGTCGTGAAGTGCAGTCGTGCTGACAATCCCACCGTCAATGCCTACCGAAGACGGTCAATGCAAGGAATATTACCTATTTTTTAAGCAAAGAAAAGCTGCCTGCTCTTCTCAGTGATCAATCGGAGTATATATTATGGACGCTGTTGCTTTGTTTTTATTTTTATTTTTTATATCGTAACATCTAGGTTAAAATAAGGTTACAATAACAGTATAGTACAATACCGTGGGTAAAATACACTTTACGTCGACAAAATCTGATCGAGCAAGCCCAGCAATGCGGGAACACACCCTCCGGATCCGCTGTGGCTATGCACGTGAGCGGCGCACTTCAATGTCCCGCTTCGGTTACTGTACGGTATACTTATGCTCTCGCAAAAATTTCGAATATTCGAATGGTTTCGAATACCGAAAATTTTCGAGCATTCGAAATCGAATATATTCGAAAAACGTGATTTTTCTGAATATTCGAATTCGAATACATTCGAAAAACGCGATTTTTTGAATACTCGAATTCGAGTACATTCGAAAAACGTGATTTTTTGAATATTCGAATTCGAATACATTCGAAAAACGCGATTTTTCGAATATTCGAATTCGAATATTCGATTCGAATGTTCGAATTCGAATGAGAAATAATGCTGCATGATAGACATGATAGACGACAGCACAGAAGAAAAGTGAGGGCAAGACATAACGGATCCCTTCCTAGTTAAGAACGAGGTTTCTATAGACAGGCCTCTTATAAACCTTGTGCATCGTAAAAATGAGGTGGAGAACTTACACATAATAGGGCCAAACGGCTTATAGAAGCGTCTAATTTCTTGTTTGCCGGAAGACGAATTTTTTTCAAAGCAGTACTTGTGTGTTGCAAACTGTTGCTCATGAGGAACAAACGAAAACTTTACAATACACGTGAAGGGGACACAATTTGCTTGAGCCACTGTAAGCTTCTACGTCACTTCAAACGACTTTCATTTTTGGAATTGGTGGCTGACTGGCTGTTCAAGAACTTTCACGAAACAATGCTTTCGCCTAACGGCAGCTAATGATAGACTGACGACGAATATGCAAAACTGTAGAAAGTCTGTCCTGCTCATCTAAAAAGATGAAATATCACACCGCCAATTTTGTGGCCACAAAATTTATTACAGGTAGCTTGGAATGCGCCAGCTATGAGGGCCGGTATCATTCATCCCTGGTGATTCGCCCAAGTGGTAGAAACCGATACTTCTTATTCTGATTAACAGCCGGTCGATCTACACCGCCTCCCTTTTGTGAAGCCTGGCATACGGCCGACATATCCACGGTTGGTTTTACTGCTCGGATAAATCCCGTTCATTACTCGTCTATTTTTCACCATAAAATAGATAGCAGAATGTGCAAGAGCACTGCAAGTGAACAGCTAATGAGAAAGACTGACGAATGAGTATTGGCGGGGTGCTACCGAAGCCATGCTATATGCTGCACGCTTCGAACTTGGCACTACAAAACCGGGACGGCGTAAGGTCGATAGGCAGGCTGTGGACTAACGAAGTTAAAGAAAAAGTCCGTGAGAAGAAGAGGTTATACCATGCATTCCTCAGCGACAAGACAGCCGAGAAATGCGCTTGTATCGGGATGCGAAAAAATCGGCCAAGAAGGCCGATTTGGATGATGTTGAAAAGTTCTTTGGCATCAACGTTGAGAATGGTCATCTTCTAGTGGGCCGCGAAATGGATTGAATCGATGGCGCAGCTAAATTCCTCGAGGAAATCTTGGCGGTTGAGTTTGCCCATCACGCCACGCTCCTCCCGTATACGGTCCGGTTACGAAAGTCACTGTTGAGGAGACAGAATCGGCTTTAGAGAAGATAAAGCCAGACAAGGCAACGGGCCCTGACGATTTGGCGGCCGATTTTTAGGCAGTAAATGATAGTTGGCAGATAAGTACGACGATTCGGATTTGGAAGGAGAAGGGCAGTCCTGCAGACTGCTCCAGTTACCTTCTGATTCGCTTGCTTTCGCACAGCATGA
The DNA here is from genome assembly GCA_947359475.1 of Heligmosomoides polygyrus bakeri. NCBI lineage: Eukaryota > Metazoa > Nematoda > Chromadorea > Rhabditida > Heligmosomidae > Heligmosomoides > Heligmosomoides polygyrus. The sequence goes on from OX375868.1 coordinate 11,182,996, forward strand.
AGATCTCTAAGCGAATTGTTGATGAACGAATTCGTGAAATCATCCAGCTTTCTACAAACCAGTGTGGCTTCGTACCTGGGTGTGGCACTAACGATGCCATACACTCCGTTGTCTACTTATAGAAAGGCACAGCGAGAAACAGAAGCCGTTGCATCTTGCCTTCTTCAACTTTGAGAAGGCCTTCAATCGTGTTCCGCGTGAAGTGATATGGTATGCTTCAAGACAGCATAACGTTCCCGAAGAGCTTATTGAGCGGGTACGGTTACTTTACTCTTATCCGAGGAGTAGAGTGCAAGCGCCAGCAGGTACGTCGATGGAGTTTCCCATCTCTGTTGGAGAACACCAAGGGTCTGCGCACTCCCCACTGTGCGACTCAAACATTATTATGGATATCTTCATCGTCGTTATGGATGTCATATCACGTGATCTTCAGCAGCCAGTCCCTTGTACGTTGCTTTACGCTAATGATGTAATGCTCGCTTGCGAAGATAAGATTGAACTCCAGCGGTAGGTACAAGCCTGGTGCGAGCGCATGGAGAGATTTGGACTCTAACTTAATGTCAAAAAGACCGAGTATTTGACGACTGATGAAGATGAGTCCAGCTCCATTAAAGTAAACGGCATGAGCTGCCACGTACTTCGATATTCGAGTACCTGGATCAACAATCGCGTCCGATTGCGGTCTACTCGTTAAGGCCAACTCAGCGTGAGTGCAGCGTGGTTCAAATGGCGCTCTCTGACGAGAATGCTTTGCGACAAGAAGATACCAGAGCGCCTCCAGTCGATGATCTACAGAGCAGTCGTCCGACCTGTAGCTGTTTACAGAGTTGAGTGCTGGCCCGTTATTAAAGAAATTGAAAGGCGCCTCAGCGTAATGTAAACGAAGATGCTGTGGTGGACGGCCGGAGCTACGCGTTTGGACGGAGTGCGAAACGACTCCATTCGACAAAGTTTTCGTGTCACCCCGATAATTGAGAAGCTACGCGAAGCTCGTCTGAGGTGGTACGACCACGTTCTTCGCTCAAAAGTTGACCCTGTTGGAAAGGCTGGCCTTAACCACGAGGTAAAGGATAAGGATAAAGGACGGCGTTACTCAATCCCTTCTGGGATGCGCCAGCGCACTCTACTTCTATGGGATGCCGTGGAGGCGAGTTGAATGCGTATTTGGCCATACAATGACTTGCGGTGGCCAGCCGATGAACAAGTCAGCGCTTTATCCTTCCCAGACAAGTCTGGTACCAATTCACCGACCCCGGAGGGATGGAGGGCTTGGTTGGCCTGGGCGGGAAATCCGAACCAGGAACCTGGTATCGGGTGCACGCGACAGTCGCGCCTCCTCCGACTGCATTACACGCGCCCAACCACGAGGTACCCGCGGAAATCGGCCAAGAGGGAGACCAAATCAGCACTAGCTTGATACACTGCATCAGGACTTGATGATGGCTAGGTTGCACCCTGATCAGGCATTTGATCGGGAAAGGTGGCGTCCGCATTCCAGAAAAGAAAGCGGACCCCGCAGCTAAGCGGGACAAACGCTGAAGAAGAAGAAGGTACACATAACACCGGAAAATATCCAGACGTCTTCAGCGAGCGCTGGAAATCTAGAAGATAGTGTCACAGATCGATCAGAGAATCAATATCGACCGATATTGCCGATCTTTCGGTTTTCTCTCAGTTAGCCGATCGGGGTGAGAGTCGCGTGAATATGACGGCCGACGGAAAGGCTTCACAGTTGGGGAAATTTTCAATCACACAATCACTGCTGATCGATATTATCGATGTTTTGAGCGTATCCTGCGCGCGTTGTGATACAGAAATCGTGCAACAGATGTTGTCCAACGCGCGTCTGGATTCAGAAACCCTGAGATGTAAGTCAGAAGACGTTGGAGATCGATCAGGCAATCGTTTGATAGTTTTTTTTTTGTTGTTGATGACGATTAGGCGTCCGGTCATTCACCACAGCAGCGATTCTGCGTGGAAAAAATTTATGCCGTTCAACATTGTTAGAAGTTGTGGAAGTTCTCCCTTTGACAAGAAGACTTTTCGGAAAGTGACCAGAAGAGGTGTTCAGAATCCTGACATCGAGCCACTATCGTAGCTTTGATTCAAAAGCAGAACCGCTTTGGAGATCCTAATTACCCGAACAACCTAACAAGCCTCTTCAAAATACGCCTTTACACAAATTCTCGTTGGGCATTCGAATGGCACTTTTCGAATACTCGAATAATTTTGGCTTTCTGGGAAATTTTGAATCTTCTTCTTCTTCTTCTTCTTCTTCAGCGTCTGTCCCGCTTCGTGGCGGGGTCCGCTATTCTGGTGTCATGACACCACCTTTCCCGATCCAGCGCTAGATCAGGGTGGACACCAGCCGCTTTCAAGTCCGCATGTAACGTATCAGCCCAGCGCTGCTTCGGGCGCCCTCTAGGCCGCTTTCCTGTTACCTCGAAGTTAAGGCCTATCTTGCGGACGCTGTCTTCTTCTTCACGCAGAACGTGGCCGTACCATCGTAAGCGAGCTTCGCGCATCTTGTCCGCTATCGGCGCGACACCGAACTTCTGCCGAATAGCTTCGTTTCGGATGCGGTCCATGCGCGTGACTCCAGCCGTCCAACGCAGCATCTTCGTCCCCATGACGCTGAGGCGCGTTTCAACTTCCTTGGTCGCAGGCCAACACTCAGCGCCGTACATCGCTACTGGCCGGATGACTGCCCTGTAGATCTTTGACTTAAAGCGCTCCGGTATCTTCCTATCGCAGAGCACCCCAGTCAACGAGCGCCACTTGGACCAAGCTGCACTCACGCGTGAATTCACTTCGACCATCAGTTTGCCGTCAGACGCGACTGCTGATCCCAGGTACTTAAAGACCGCAGTGCGTGGGAGCTCGATGCCGTTAACCTTGATGGAGCTGGACTCGGTAACGTCCGTCGTTAAATACTCGGTCTTCTTCACGTTCAATCTGAGTCCAAACCGCTCCAAGCGATCACACCAAGCTTGCAACTCTCGCTCGAGTTCTCCTTTATCTTCGCTAGCGAGCATCACGTCATCGGCATAAAGCAACGTCCAAGGGACGGGCTTCTGAAGATCTCGTGTTATGGCATCCATGACGACAACAAAGAGGAGTGGGGAAGGCGCAGAACCCTGGTGCACCCCGACAGAGATGGGGAACTCCATCGAGGTTCCAGCTGCAGCTTGAACTCGACTCTTTGGACAAGAGTAGAGAATTCGCACCCACTCTATGAGCTCTTCGGGAACTCCATGATGTCGCAAGGCGTACCATATCACTTCACGCGGTACGCGGTCAAAGGCCTTCTCCAAGTCGAGGAAGGCGATATGCACTGCCTTCTGTTTCTCGCGATGCTTCTCTATCAGGAGGCGAGTGGCGTGTATGGCATCAACGGTGCCACAACCAGCCACGAAGCCGCACTGATTGCTGGACAGCTGAACGATGTCCCGAATTCGTCCATCGACAATTCGCTCAAAGATCTTCATGCTGTGCGGAAGCAAGCGAATCGGACGGTAATTGGAGCAGTCTGCAGGACTGCCCTTCTTCTTCCAAATCGGGATCGTCGTACTTTGGCGCCAACACTCAGGCACTTTCTTCTCCGCCACAACCTGATTAAAGAACTTCGCCAACCACTCAGCAGGGTACCAGTACTTGGACTTCCACAAATCAGCTGCCACGTCATCGGGCCCAGTCGCTTTGCCTGGCCTCATCTTCTTCAGAGCCGCTTCAGTCTCCTCCACGGTGATCTTCTGAACGGGGCCGTGGGTTGGAGCCGTTGAAGGGATGGCTGGATGAGGAAATTCTACCGTAGAGATTTCCTCAAACTAATCGCGCCATCGCTTCAATGCCTTCTTGCGGTCCGTAAGAAGATGGCCGTTCTCATCATTGATGCCGAAGAACTTCTCGATGTCCTCGGTTCGGCGATGGCGGGTCTTAGCAAGTCGGTACAAATACCGCTCACCATCGCGCGACTCGAGCTTCTCGTTGTCATCTCCATAATGAGTGGGTTTTGCTACAGCCACTGCCTTCTTTGCAGCTTTCTTCGCCTTCTGATACTTCTGCCAGATGTCGGCTGTTTTTTCGCCGAGAAACACATGATAGAGCGACTTCTTCTCTCGAACCTTCGCTTTCACGTCGTTTGTCCACAACCATGTCTGCTTGTCGACCTTCCGTCGCCCAGGCTTCGTAATGCCGAGTTCTGACTGTGCAGCTTGACGAATCGCGTCGGTCGCCTTCTTCCAAGTTTCGTCGACAGTCGTGACTGTCGGTAACCGCACGCGAAAAATCACAGCTGCTTCCTTCTCTCTGATTCGCCACCACTTAATTCTAGCTGCACCGCATCGCTCAACCTGCTTCAGCCTCGGAGGGGCGATTTTCAAAGTGCAGATCAGCGGTCGATGCTGTGGGGCGACCGTCTCATACGGCACGATCTTCGCGTCTGTGACAAGACTCCGGTCGCGATCTCTCACAAGGACAAAGTCTATCTGAGACTTGGAGCTCCCACTATAGTATGAGATGAGGTGGGAGTCGCGTTTTCGGAAAACGGTGTTCACAATGGTGAGATTATGCGATTCCGCATACTCAAGAATGCGCTCACCATCGGCGTTACGTGATCCGTATCCGAACCCACCATGACAGCTGTACCCGTCTTTCGTAGCACCTACGTGCCCATTAAGGTCACCAGCGACTATGATGACATCTTTCGACGGTACCACTGCTGTCTTCTCATCAAGCAGGCTCCAAAACTCTTCCTTGGCTTGATCCGAGCAGCCAGTCTGCGGAGCATACGCTGAGAAGAAGTGATAGAGTCGCTCCTTAGCGGCGACAACGATCTTCATCAATCGATCGTCAAAGCGCTCAACGCTTACAATCGAGTCACGAAATCGTTCGGAGACGATTATTCCGACACCACTGGTGGTCCTGGGACTTCCACATAGAACGGCCTTAAAGCCACGTCCTATATCCCTTGACTTGCGGCAGGACCACCTCGTCTCCTGCACCGCACAGAAATCAACTCTTCTACGCTCCAGTGCTTCAACCAACTCGCACGAGCGGCCCGTCAACGTACCCACATTCAGCGTAGCCACGCGGGTCCTGCTTACGTTACGGGACTTTCGGACTAGCTCAGTTGCCCCCCGATGCCGTCCTCGCATCAGGGACCCTCGCATACTTCTCACATTCGCCGGGCTCTGCGAGTGCGCGTCGGCTCCCGCGGACGCCGTAGCACTATCTCGAAACACTTGAGCTGTCATACACCATGTGATGTGACATGGGTCTTCGTAGGCCGGCCTGTCACAAGGGCCTGTCGCCTGCAATCGAGTGTCCGTGTTCGGCTTAACTCGCAGGGCGAGTAGTTTCCAGTGGCACCACGTGGAGGAACGGACATCGCCACCTTTCTGGGAAAATATTCAAAATAAATATTTTCCCAGAAAGGTGGCGATGTGAAATACGTTCGAATATTCAAAATTTCTGGGAAATTTTGAATATTCGAACGTTTTCGAATACCGAACATTTTCGAGCATTCGAAATCGAATATATTCGAAAAACGCGATTTTTCTGAATATTCGAATTCGAATACATTCGAAAAACGCGATTTTTTGAACATTCGAATTCGAATGCATTCGAAAACCGCGATTTTTTAAACATTCGAATTCGAATACATTCGAAAAACGCGAGTTTTCGAATATTTGAATTCGAATGTTCAAATTCGAATGAAAATCATTCGAATACCTATTCGAATAGGTCATTCGAGCATAAGTATACTGTACGGCTAACAGGCAAATTGTGAAATCGCTATAATTCCGCTACTGCTCCAATCCCAAACCTTTTGCAAATCAGATTCTAAACACCTCAAGGCAGTTGCAGACGTCAGTTTTGCTTTATCGGCCCGCACTGAAGTGATACAGTTTTTAGCACTTTTTGACCCAGATGTCCGCAGGAAATTTGAAAACCACTGCGGTGCTTCTCAGACAACGCCCTACAACCCTGTAAAGGTCACTTTTAAAATTGCCACGGGAAGTTCATTGACCTCCCTTGTTAGTGTTTGCTAAGAAGGGTGCTTGCTTACGTCAGTACACCTGATCTATGACAAGTGAGTTGGAGAAAGGTGACGGTCAAATGTAGAACCAAGTTAGAGTTCAGGGAAAAACTATCTCACGTTTCAGCTATCCCTGAAAACTTCAACGCTTGATACCAAGGCCAACTTTTCAAACCAAAGATGTTAAAAAATTCAGGAAACAAGCTTTTGAAACTTTCACGTGATAATTCCGGTCCAGTTTTTGTTTCAAATTTTCCTCACCAGGTCCTTGGCGGTTTCCTTTCACTCAATTGAGTCTCATTCCACCCACTTTTTTTTAGCAATCGCTCGCCCTTTAAGAAGCCATCTTCAAGAAGGCCTATTATTTGTAAGTTTACGTGTAGTAGACATGTATGGAGATATGACAGCTCACTTTGTTAGGATTCTACGCACTCTCATTTGCTACCGGCTAACAATAGAGTAAACAATAGTTAACAATAGAGTTAACAAGTACGAGCGAGGTACGCATGGAATTGGGCATAGAATTCCCTACCAAGAGAGATCAGACGTGTCTCACCCAACTATTAGGTTGGCAACTAATTTCGTGGACTCTCAAGCGCCTTTAACAAAAGTGTTCATAAACAAATAACAAATAACAGTTTTTAACCAAAGTAAAATCTGTTGGAACGCGGGACTGCTTCCCATTTATCAGCTACCTGGCCCATCCTACAGCTGTAGAATTCTTGTGCTTTTGAAGCAAAGAATCCTTGGAGGTGCATTTTGACATGGTCCAAATTAATAAATCGTCCTCCAACCAAGAATTGCTGCAGCGTGATATAAAGGTGCTAGTCATTTAGCGCACAGCCTGTGCTGTAAGGTGAGAGAGTTAGACGCTCCCAGCTAAGGTCTTCGATTTTTTGAAGCTCCCGATTCGTGACGTTTGATCTGGCGTTATCGTGCTGATAGATAATTTCGCTCCTGAAAATCTGTCTGAACCGATTCCAGCGGAGTTCAGCCTGCGCGCTGCCAGGTTGAGAGGAGTAGATTACAGCATTAATGCTGGAACCGTTCTTGACGAGCTCCCAGAAGTTAATACCTTCTTGACGCCACCAAACGGAGGGAACGTAGCGAACCGGACGCCTCAAAAAATAGAAGACCTTGACTGGGAGCGTCAAACTCATCCACCTTACAGCCCAGACCTTGCGCCGAGTGACTACCACATTTTTAGTTTGGTGCAGTACTTCTTGGTTGGAAGACGATTTAATAATGTGGACCGGGTCAAAATGCACCTCCAAAGATTCTTGGCCTTAAAAGCAGAATAATTCTATGGCCGTGGGATAGACCAGCTACCTGATATATGGAAAGCACTTCTGCGTTCCGAGGGATCTTATTTTAATTAGAGATTGTCATTAGTTATTTGTTAATAAATACTTTTGCTGAAGATTCTTGAGAGTCCACGAAATTAGTTGCCAACCTAATACTTTCGTTTTTCTACCCGAAAAATGTGGTCGACAGTCGCCGCACACATTCTCGAACTCTATCGCGAGTCCCTGTTGGAAGCGTCGCACCGTGCGCGACGAAATTGTACGAGTTGCCGCGGTCCTAGTGCTTCCGACAGGGACGGCTAGTGACTCGCGCTAGGGCGGGAATTGTTTGCCCGCGACTGTGGACGTTTTTCGGGTAGAAGAAGGAAAGTATTTGGGTGATACATGCCTGATATCTCCTTGTAGAGGTTTCCAATTCTGTCCGTACCTCGCTCGTACTAGCGCATTGTTAACCGTTAGCAAATTGGAGTGCATAGAACCCCATCGACGTCGGCTCTTTTATCTCCATACATGTCTATTGCACGAAACTGACGAGTAATAGACTTTTTTGAAAATTCCCTCTTGGAGTGGGAGCGTTTGCTAACAAAGTGCGGGTGGAATAAGACTCACTCTGTTTCAAATGAGTGAGGGGACCAAGAACCTGGTGAGGAAAATTCAAAACAAGAATTGGGCTGGGTAATTAAGTAGAAGTTTCGGAACCAAGTGTTTGTTGGTTCCCGAAATTTTTTACAGATCTCCTTTGAACAGTTGGCCTTGTTATTAAGTGTCTGAAGTTTGCATGGATTGCTGAGACGTGAGACTTTTGCTTCAAAGACAGGTCAAGGCACTAATCCACAGCTTTTGCCTTAATTCTAAATTTCGTCTACACTTGACCGTCACCTTTCTCCAAATCACTTGTCATAGTTCATGTGTAATACAATTGGCAAGCACCCTTTTGGCAAACACTATGGACCTCCGTATTTTTCTAATTTACAAGCAGAAGCAGAGGCGTTTTACTGCTTTCTTTTCTTCCAAGCGCCTCTTCCGAGGGAGTTCATCTCTTTCATTTCATTTTTGGGGTTCCCCGTGGTGGTACTAGGAGGGGTTGAGCATGCAAGGTACTCTAAGATCTCTAAAGATAACTACGAAGCCTCCACCATTTTTTCCTGTATGTAGGCCTCGGGGCTTGAACACTGGCAAAATTTCGTGCTCAGCGGCTAACCGTGCGTCACCGAGCACACGTACGCGTTTCAGCGCCGCGACGTCGCGTTGGAGTTGCGTCCTGGGACCGGATTCATGAACGACTTACAGAGATTTGACAGAGAAATTACAGCGGAAACTCCTGGGCCCGGATTCATGAACGACTTACCGGTCGGTAAGTGTAAAATCTACCGCCACTCCCCACCTACCCGAGATTCATGAACGCGCAGAGGGCTGAATCAGCGGTAAATTTTGAGGTAAATGATACCTCGCAAGCGCGTCCAGAAACATTTACCGCCAAAGCAAGGGTTTGCTCCCCTGCGAATTTTTCAGCCAACGCAACGACCCTGGCCCGTCGCCAACTCACCCACCAAATCAATACTCGACAGGGCAAATCCCTGCTTTGGCGGTTCAGAAACAGAGGTAAGTTCCCGGTATGTGGCCGTCGATCTAACTCGGGGTAGAATTTACCGCTGACCGCGTTCATGAATCCGGGCCCTGAAAGAACGCTATTTAGCGCAACTTACCAACAAGCGATATGGCGAGATGTTAGCGTTATCAGGATTTTCCGCTGTAATTTCTCTGTCAAATCTCTGTAAGTCGTTGATGAATCCGGCCCCTGGAGCCGATGGGGCTCCTTCCTTTGAGCCCACTCCATGATTCGTGAACCAAAGGGGGAAAAGGTATCGATTCCTGATACAAAGGAGTGCCCCATCTCCGACTGATTGCGCCATAAGAAAGCTAGAAGGCAACCAGTACATCCGTTTGAAAGAACAAAATCTGGCGTTCTTTTAATCTATGGAATAGATTTTCCCTATTTTCCTTTAGTTCACGAATCACGGGAATGTGCTCAAATGAAGGAGCCCCGTCACTAAGCTTTTATTTGTGCATCAGAGACTGATTAAGGATATCAGATCTAATCGGCGTTTGGATTGCGCCGTGTATTGTACTTCTTAATAATACTCTAAAGTCACTTTGTGTAACTGACTTGTACATACATTACCTCGATTGAACCGGCCGATAAATATCTTTTTAAGGAAGCAAGAAGAAGCTCTCCGCGCAATTGAGGAGGCAGAACAATGCCACTTCAGGTGTCGTGGATCGAACATCAAAAGTAAGCCGCGCTATTTTTATCCTCTTTTAGTTCCCAATCCAAGCACTTTTTAAGCCATCATTTTCAGTCCCGCAAGAGGCCAGCTACTTCGGATTCCAGCAAAAAGGATACTCCAGAAGAGTTCGAGAAGAATCGACAGTGGATTGACATTCGAAACGGCGATCCACCACGGCACTAGCAGAAAAGCTACCTTTCCTCTGACTGTACATAACGATACATCACGTTCATCGACTTCGTATTATCGCATAAATAATAATAAATGTTGAAGAAAGACTTTTGAAGACTCTGTAGACCTGAAGGTGGGCCAGGCATGCTCCGCTGTTTGGGAATGTAAGCCATTTCATGTCGGCTAACATTTTTTACTTGAACAGCTTGATGAAATTTCTTTGGAATTCCATATGCATAGGAGAGTTTTTAGAGTCTTAGCAGAGATTCAGTCCGAGACGCCTGTCTACGATCTCTTACTGTTTTCAAAATATATGCGTAGCTGAGCAGCATCGACCTCTGTAATCTTCTGGTGAAGTTAAGTTAGAATAGAGAACAAAGTCAATTCAAGGGACCGATTCGTAGCTGATTGTGATTCGAAAGCGACAATATGACACCTCATTTCGAGTCGGCTCCTGCAGCTTTCATCTCAGGTTTGTCCATCAATGTTTCAGGTTTCGTCGTAAGAAGTTAAGAGGAGGAACGGAGTTTTAAAAGGGATAATAACTACGCAATGTATTCTCTATTCTTTAAAACTAAAACTGCCGTTTTTCACGCTGGTCTTACTCCAAAAGCCCGAATCCAAGCGCAAAAATGCCTTCCGACCAAGCTCTACATAGTTGTCCAATGGTTTGGAACTTGAAGATAGTTACTAGAGATTTTATTGGTAGTGGTATTGCAAGTGCAAAGTTTTTTTTCTGTAAGGAAAACGGTTGGTAATAAACAAAAAACGTTTGAAATTAGATGTCAAGAAGGGTGAAAATTTTTGGTTCGACCTAAGAGTTAGCGTTAGCGTACTAACAGGTCGACAGAAACTTTCTCTGAATTCCAAAGTCTTTTACAACACTTGACAGCTGTCCAACTAGACTTGAATTCTAGCCGATGGCTTGCTGCAGCACCACACAGTAAAAGTCTGCCGACATTCTCTGCATAACTTCACTGCGTAGTTGCGAGGACTAGGTAAACATCCGGGTCGTGTGATATTACTGCGATTACCAGATCAGGTGGGGGTCATCCATCTTCGGTACTGCAACGATGACTATTACACTCTACAGGGCATGTTGCTCAACGTGAGGATAGACCGCTGATCGCCTGGGAACAGTTCTCTGCGTTAGATACCTGCAGAATGTTGAGCCTTGGAAAATGGACATGGATTAGAAGTGACTCATTCTCTGTGAGCCTCAAGTGGTTGGTTGTAAGCTTTCATAACGATGTTTTGGATATGGACAGGGATTAATGCTTAAGAAGGTCAAGGGTGGAGTAAAGAACCCGAAGTGAAGGAATCGGCCATCTTTGGTGGCTTTGAACTTGGATTATTCTGAATCCAGGGTTAACGCATCTCTCTTAGGCTGCCAGAGCTCTCCCCTTTTCCGAGCTACTCTGATGCGGGATCTTATCGTTCGTTTAACAGAATTAATACTGAGTCCATTAAGTCACAAGCTTCACTAGAAACTGATGCTTTCCAAGTGAGGAAATCTGGCTATTCTCCCTTCCTATTTCAACCTGTTTTGTTGAGCCGTGCATTCAACTATTGCACGCTTTATAGCTGAGACACACTTCAATCCGTGATTCGCTCTCGTTAGGAACTACGTTAATAAACCAGTATTGGTGAATTAATACTTCCCTTCGGACAGATCTGACATTCTGGCTCACAGATCTTCGGATTAGGCCAGCATTTAGGCCTGAGCGTTATATACGTTACGTTAAGATCATGTACCGCGAAGATGATTCTCTCTAGTCCGTGAAGCTTTATCGCTTCGCCAAAAACTGGCCTGCCGTCATAGGCGTTCACCTCTTCATACTCTGTGGCTAACCATTCATTTCGGATCTATCCTATCCTTCCTTTATCGGTACACACGCCATTTAATTGAGAGCCCTTATATCATGGAGCACTGGATTTGTATAAAGAGCTGCAAACTCAGCGGAGGAGATGATGAGCTACAATACCGCTCAAATTCTTTGCAAAAAAGACGCTTTGCGACGGATTAATCCGTCACAAAGCGTCGCATCGCCGTAACTCTTTTCAAAGTCATTTGTTTAAAATCTAATTAACACCATTAGAAGCCCCGTCTCATTTTCTATCCAGCGATCTAAACGGCATATAAAACGATTGCACAGTGACTAGTTATGAAGCGTTTGCTTCCTCGGCTCCGTTAATTGATTTACGACCCCTCCGAGATCCCCAGTGGCATGTCCTTAAGGCTTTTCGTTGACGAGGTTCATCGAAACTCAGAAATCCTCTATTGTTTCAGCATATCTGTATTTGTTACGCATCAAGTGTCATTGTGGTACGAAATAGTGCCAAGTTTGAATACCATAGGCCCGATTTCAGATAGGCGCAAACGCGCGGAAACCTAAGATTCAGTTAAGAATTACCCAACTAGTAGCCTGCTACAGAAGACAGTATTCTACTATTCCATTGTGGGAACGATGGTTTTTATAAAACGTGCAAAATGGCTTTGAGAAATGAACAGAAATGACTACATTTTCTTTTTTCCAACAAGGGATTGGTATAAAGAAGTCATACTGAAATTTTCCTCGAATAAAAAAAAGACTTCAGACATTGCAACAAGTTACAGTTGTTAACAACGCGCATACCTCGTTGTTCTACGTAAACAACATTTACACTACCAATCAAATAAAAATCGCGACTAGCTTTTCGAGTGCATGACGCAATCTGATCTATTAGTGCACTATTTGCTCGCCGCTTTGTTCCGCTCTAGAGCAGAATTTAATTTGTTATTTTTTCCAAAAGTAAACATTTTAAATATTCTTACTCTCATTCGGGCAGCTAAAGCAAAAAAAAAGTTATTCTAAATTTTCCCTTGGACAAAAAAAAATTCTAGCCATCTTATTGAGACTGCTGTATAAAGGTTATTTCAATTCAGAAGAGTTCTATTAGAGTTCTCTTTGATTTCAAAAGTCTTAGGCGAGCGAATTTGACGTGAAAGGGTCCAATTTGTTCTGAAAAGTGTCCAGTTTGGTTTGAAAATGTTATATTAAGATACATCTGTGCTTAAGCACTTAGCAAAAGTTATTCTCGATGCACTTGAAGACCTTACGAGAAACGCTCGAAATCAGCGTTCTTTTTCATCGTAACGGTGTCAGAGACAGCGAGTGCGAGACGTCGAGGTTTTCGACGATCAAGGGCAATCCCCAGGAATGCGTGGGGTTTCACCTGCTGTGTAATAGCGTTTTTCCGCTGTTATCGAGTGGAGAGACAGATCCAGTCTCCGCGTTACCTGGTTGCTGGTTGAAATGCCATGTTCGTGAACAAAGAGTCCCCAGGAGTCACAGAGTTTGGAAGAAGTCCCTTTAAGTTGACGTAGAAGAAACTGTGCCTTCGACTCAGCTCTCCAGTTATATACAGGGTGCCTCAATAAAATGTTTACACTGTTAAAAAGATGATAACTTTGGTCACAATAAAGGTACTAAAGAAGATAAAAGTTCATATGAAGGCATGAAAGAATAAAAAAAATTTTGACATATGACCGGTATGGAAAGCGCCATGCACTCGCCTGAAATTTTGCATTTTAGACTTGATTGATTATGTTTCGCTTGAATACCTGTTATAATTTTTTCACTAAGTGGCCGCATCGATTGGTTTGTGCTTCTTTTAAGGTTTAAAACTTAAAAACTTACCAAGAAAAAATGCGGATACTATTTGAAAGGTTCTAACATTGCTGCTAGTGAAGCTTATGAAGGTATTTGAGACTCGTATACATACACATTGCAAAGGGATGGATGTGGCGTGTAAATACTCAAGATTGCGCCATGCCCTGTCCTAAAACTTTAAATTTCAGACTCGATTGATTCTGCATGAGCTGAATGCTTGCTATTACCTGGCCAAATTAACCTGTGCTGTGCTTCTGTTAACATTTGCAACCTGAAAATTACGTGAAAGACATGTGACATGCGAGTTTATTAATCGCACAAATTAAATTCCATCAGGAGCCCAATTTTCCATGGCGGATTCTGTGGGCTAATGAAGATTGTAACAAGTATTCTGGCTGGCTTCAAGTTCAATGTTTCAGGCGGAGCATGGCGTAATCTTGACTACTTAACACCACAGGCATCTCGTTACCATGTGCTTTCATACGAGTCTTAAACGTCTTCAAAAACTTCACTTGCAGCAATGTTAGAACCTTCCAAATATGATCCGCATTTTTTAGGATACCCTGCACTTTTCACAAGCATTGGTAACTTTTTTAGGTTTTTAACCCTAAAAGAAGCACAAACCAATTAATACAGCCACTTTGTGAAGAAATTATAACAAGTATTCAAGCGTAACACAATCAATCGTGTGTAAAGTGTAGTGTTTTAGACGAGTGCATGGCGCAACCCATAGTGCTCATATGTCAGAAATTTTCTATTTTTTAAGCTTTCATATGAGTTTCTAACTTCTTGATTACCTTTACTGTGAGCAAAGTTATCACCTTTCAAACAGTGTATACATTTTTTGAGACACCGTGTTTAAGCCGCGTTTCATCTGTACTTTTTTAAACTTTGTAGATGGGTAGATAGTTGATTTGGACAGATGCATTGCGCATGCCCTGAGAAATTGATTCAAGTCAATATCCATATTTTTGTTATTCCGATTTTTCTTTTCTGTTATATCGAGATCTACAATTATTAATCGATTAAACACATCCTATTCTGACCACTTTCATAATCACAATAATTCGTGTATTGAATTTAGATTTTTAACAGCCTATCGTGGAGATAGTTGACTTATTAGAAATGGATAATATCGATCTATTATATTGACTGATTGTCACATCACACTTACGGTTGTCATATTCGCCTTATTCGACTCCAGACCACAATTTCTTTTTTCGGCCGGTAGTGCTGGTCAGTACTGTTTGCCTGTTGTGAAATATGTCCACCATCTATCATATTCGCATGATTCGCTCGTCAAACCACTATTTCTAGACAAAAACCTGCAAAATCGATAGATATTGATTGGTTGGTGAAAACTACTTTGCGACCACGAATCGGCACTATCGACAGAGTTATTGTGAGAGCTTTTTGGGCGGCAATTAATTTTGCGTCGGTAAACTGACAGACTGACACACTCTGATGGAAATTTTATTTTCTACAATACTATGTTTAAAGTATGGAATTTAAACGCATATACCATTTTCACGTCGAATTTCGTATTTTCAAATCAAATCGTACGCTCTTCTAAGCCAGCTCTCTCTCTTCTAAGTCTTTTGAAATCAAAGCAAACTCTTCCAAATTGAAATGCCCTTCAGGCAGGTCACACTACATACTCAACAAGATGATTAGAATAATGTTTTTGTTCATGAAAAATTTGGTACAACTTTTCTTGAAATTTTTAGTTTACCTGTCCCAATAATTCTCATTTTGACTCATTTCTTGGAAGAGTTCGCTTTGATTTCAAAAGTCATTGGCCAGCCTAGAGGAGTGTCCAATTTGATTTAAAAGGTATCCAATTCCACGTGACAATGATATATATGGGGTCCGCTGAAAAAAGAAAATCACCTGTATCACCTGTCGTCCCGTTGATCATCGACTTGCTCGAGCGGGCGCCAGCAGCGTCTCCATTCGTCCCTGTTGCGTGCCAGAGTGCTCCAATGGATCCTCCTCGCTCGAGGGACACGAAGAGCGTCGTAGCGGTCGTTCTGGGCTTTCACGAAGAAGTCCGACCAACGCGTTGGTGGGCGTCCTGGTGTTCTTTTGACATCCCGCGGAATCCAGTCGGTGACGGCTCTCGTCCAGCGGGTGTCTGCGAAGCGCATTACGTGGCCGGCCCACCTAATTTTCGACAACTTGGTCCACGCGACAGCGTCTCTGATCTTAGAACGTCGGCGAAGCTCGGGACTCCGGAGGCCTTCTCTCACTTGCGTGAGTTGTGTCACTCCGAGCATCGTCCTCTCGATTCCACGCTGCGCGACGCTGATCGCGTGTTCATCCTGCTTTCGTATGGCCCAGGTCTCTGAGACGTATGTTAGGGCAGGAAGAACAGTGGAGTCGAATAGGTGGGCACGGAGTCGGACGTTCTTCGTCTTCTTCGCGACTTCTTCGACGCTCTTGAAAGCTCCCCAAGCCGCTCTTTTCCTCCTGCTCAACTCTGGTGCTAGGTCGTTGGCCATGTTGACTTCGCGACCCAGATACACATAGCTGGAGCATTCGGAGATGTTCGTTCCGTTGAGCGAGAATGGGGCATCAGAAACCCATCCGTTCTTCATGAACATCGTCTTCGTAAGATTCAGCTGCAGTCCAACGTTCCCACATACACGATCGAAGTCGGCCAGCATTCGCTCCGCCTGGCTGATGCTCGGTGTTATGAGCACGATGTCGTCAGCGAAGCGAAGATGATGTAGTTGTCGGCCGTCGACCTTCACTCCCATGTCTTCCCATTCTAGTTCGCGCATGACGTTTTCGAGGGTGGTGCTGAAGAGCTTCGGGGATATGGTATCCCCCTGCCGAACCCCTCTCTTCACGTCGATGACGACAGAAAAAAGAAAAACTATATAAAAATGCGCAGTTTCACTATGCGCATTCATGCCGTCCACGCAAAATTAATGGCCGTCCGACGACTCATAACATGCAACCAAACTACTAGTCGATATCATTCGTGATGACAAAGATAGGTTGGCCGCTGGACTGACACTACATACAATACATGTGCAGACCACATCGATTAACGATTGGATGTCGATTAATGTTAACGAGTGTTCGCAGAGTTGACCGTGTGATGTGATACTCACGCAAGTATGATGGCCGCTTAATTGGCACCGTGGGACTTGTCCAATATTAATCGATAGAATCACACCGAGAAGTATTATAGATTTTTCCTGGAGGTGACTATTTGAGTCGTGTGAGTATGATGCCCTTTAACTGTTCTCGTCACAGCTAGGCAACTTAATTGGCTAACCAATAATGGTCAGAATTGTAGTTAGATTTTAAGATTCCCCGTACGAGATCTGAATAGCGCGATTACGATGACATGTACTGACCAAGACAATTACCTAGGGAGTATGCAGTAGATACAGCGATAGATGTTGATCGACTATTTTTCGTTTTTTATCGATTTTTCCCCAGAATTGATTGTTTGGAATGGAAATTACGCGAATATAACGGCTGCTGAAGCGGTACCATGGCATATCCAATATCGCTCGAATCGATTATGAATTCCTTCACCAGAGCTACCTGGTATGACGCTTGAAAAGTTGGCCACCTAATTCTGTCATGAAGCCCAGGAAATAAAACAAAAAACGGTACTATTGTAGTTTCGGGACTCCAGAGGTCGAAGAGAGGGCGAGAAAAATTTTCGCCCAAACTTCGCGCAGGGGCTTATTTGGGGTGCTGATCACGAATCTGACATTCGCTTTTAAAAATTCAACTGATTACGGTAGGTTACGGTAGATACGGGTAACTAAGGCTGCAGAGGTCATAATCACCGATTTCGCCCAAACTTCGCCTAGTGGAGTTATTTGGGATGCTGAACACGAATCTGACATCCGTTTTTCGTTTTACGTTGGAATTTGGGCGAAATCGGTGATCATTACCTCAGTCACAGGCACTTTCCGTAACCTACCGTACTCCAGCGTAAAACAAAAAACGGATGTCAGATTGTCAGCACCCCAATAACAACTCTAGGCGAATTTTGGGCAAAATTGATGATCATGACCTCGGCAGCCTTAGGTACCCGTACCCATTGTAACCTACCGTAATCGGCCGAAATTTCAAAAATGGATGTCAAATTCGTGATCAGCACCCCAAATAACGCCCTTGGGCGAAGTTTGGGCAAAATCGGTGATTATGACTTCAGCAGCCTTAGTTACCCGTAGCTACCGTAACCTACCGCACTCCAGCGTAAAACGAAAAACGGATGTCAGATTCGTGATCAGCATCCCAAATAACGCCCCTGGACGAAGTTTGGGCGAAAATTTTCTTTCGACCTCTTCTCGTCCTCTGGAGTGCCATGTCACGGATAGTGGTGACCGCCTCTGTAAACCACGCCCCTACATGGGTTGGAAGGTTGGGAGTCTCCCTAACTGCATTCTTGCTGCATGGTTGTTGTATATAATATAGATTAATAATAAAGGTTTGTAAACCCTCGCTCCCAGACAGGAGCATGACAGCATGTCACGGTATAGTGGCCACCACCCTGTAAGCCACGCCCCTACTTGGGTTTGAAAGGTTGGCAGTCTCCCCGACTGCATACTTTGTATATGGTTGTGTACATAAATATAAATCTATAGTAATGCTTTGTCGAACTCCCATCTCAGCCAGAAGCATGACAGCCGAAAGTACAACAGTGCCCAAAAAACTGTGCAACTACGAGTAAGTCCAAGCTGTTTATTAGTTCTAACCAACGGGCTAAACCTAGTGTTTGATAAACTTGCAACCGGAAAAAACCGTCCGAGTTGTTCACCGTAGTTTCGGAGTGAAATTCAGGGAAATCGTTACGGGACCACGCAGTTGTCTATCCGTCTGCTAATCAGCCATTGTAGCTAGTGATATTTGCATGCTTGTCAGGCGCAAATGCGCAAATAGAATCGGGGGCGGGGGGGGGGGGGGGGGTGCTCCTGATGGCAGAAAATCTCATAGAGCGTCTTTAATGTCCCCCATCCTGGCTCCGACGTATACGTCCTGTAGTAAGGGCGCTCCATGGCTAATGAAAACCAAGTTTGAATCGCGCGGCTGTGGGCGTCGCGCACCGGACAACTCGGACGGCTTTGTACCAGCGAGTGTTAAACCTTACTAAATAGAATATTCACTTACGCTAGACTATGTTCTATGCCTTTAAATAAATAAATAAACAAATATCGTACTTAACCCTGAGACTGGGTTCGGTGTAGAGCAAGCTGCTGATGCTTCGCTTGGGCGCTATCATGCCGTTCTGGCCAATAGAACACATAGTCCCAAACATCAGTGACAGAATCTGCCAGCATCTCAATAACAACAGAAGAACAACCATTCAACACTCCGGAAACCCAACGTTGTTCTGCAGAAATCGTATGACAGATTGTAACTGAACTGTTTGCAAACAGATGCCTTCTGTTTTTCCGCTTGCCAGCAGCCAGGAATCAAACAGCGAATGGCCATACTTTTTGCACTGCTCCGTCTTGTTTCTGCACCTTTAACCTCTGGTTGCCATCACCTGAACGACGCAACACTTCCTAGCGAGGCAAAAAGCCATCGAGTTCATCTCAGCGCTGTGCGTCCCGAGGCAAAAACACGTTTGGGGAATCCCATTTGTACCTTGGGAACGATGCTGTTTATTCGTTGTTGATCACTATCCATAAGACGACTGATAAGAAGCAAAAAACTGCGCCCGATGTCGTTGAAATGCGAGGCCGCTTGTCAAGTAGAGATAGCAGATGACCAGAAATAGGACCAAGGCTGCACATTCGAATGAAACGTGACTCTGTCGGCTCTATGGACTTAAGGAAGCCTATCGTTCAGACCGTAAGGCGATTCTGTGGACTCTACTAGTGAGCTGAAGTCTGATACGGTTGAGGTGGCGCAGTTTTCAGGAGCGCGCGTCACGAATTGAGCTCAGATTCGACTCCTTGGGCAACCAGGCCTACACACCGCAACTGAGTTGGTGTCAGGCTGCACGAAGAATATAATAGAGTGTCCCATAATTGTCTGGGCTATCATACCCTTTTTACTAAAAGTTGTTACAACAAGATAATGACAAATGGTAGTCAATCGATATATTCTCCATCTGTGGCCACAACGCTAATCCAGCGATTGGACAGACAGTTGATTGCATTCTCCAAGAAAGAAGCTGACTTGCTGCCGATTCATTCGTCGTTTGCGCACTGAACTTCTTGACGTTGCGAGCATCGTTTGTTCCTGAGAAAATGAGTTCCTTCCTAGTCGTCTCCTGTGTTCTCTTCGCTCGATGCGGTCGAGGATTATCCATTAGCACACGAATAGTGAAAAATCGCGGGTACTTCTCAAGCAGCTTACGCTTCATTTCCAGCGTATCTTCAATGAGCAAGTCTGCTGTAATCGTCTGACCATCCGGCCGAAAGCACGTAGTGCACGACTTCCCGACTCGAAAACCAAAATGAATACAAAACCTTCCAATGTGAGGACGGCTTCGCAATTCGTTATGGTCTTGCGTGCTTCGGAAGCCACTGGATCACCTGTGTGGTGTTATCGTACATGCTACACTTCTCGTGCTGTACCACAATCTTGCTTAACCACGTAGTCATTCTTGAGCGGTTGAGATTATTCTGTCAGGTGACCACTTGCTGTCGCTTCTGAAAGGGAGTCACTGCGTGCTAGACGCATCTTGGCAACACTGCCCTTCTTCCGCTTTGTTTCAGGTAATGATGAACAGTGCTACGTGGAGTACTGATAGCCTTAGATATTGCCCTTACGCTTCTGGCAAGTTGCCTCCTGAATGCTGCAAGCACTTGCAGTCTGTTCGGTCCGATCGCTCTTCCAGTATGCTTCTTATCCGTAATTCTGTACATTTCCTTCCGGAAACGATTGAACCAAGTTTCATACGTTGACACTTGCTGCAGGCGTCTGGACCTAACAAAGCAACGGCAGCGTACGCAGACAGTCCAGAACGAAAGTGGTGAAGAAGCAAGAGGCGATACGTCGATTTCTGCTTCATTTTCAACAAATTGCCAAAGTACGGGCAGTAGGACGATATAGATATAGTTAATCGACATGCTGTTGCGAAATACCAGCCTGTCCAATAATTCTTGTCCGAAAATTTCACCATTTTTAATTTTTATCAACTTTATTGAAAAACAAGTCTAATCAACAATATAATCACCACAGTTATCCACAACAGTGGCCCATCGCTTGGGCAGGTCGCCGATGCCCTTCGCCCAGAACTCCGGGGGCTGCGACTCGAAGAAATCCGCGATGTCGGATTTGAGGTTGTCGTAGTTGGTGAATTTTCTTCCGGCCAAATGGTGCTTCAGCGGGCGGAGCAAGTGGTAGTCGGAGGGGGCGAGGTCCGGGGAATACGGCGGATGGGCAACCGTCTCCCAGCCGAGCGTCGCCAACTTCTGCTGGGTCTCCTTCGCCACGTGCGGGTGCGCGTTGTCGTGCAGCAGGTGGACCGACGCCCGTCGGGGACGCTTTTCTCGACGACTGCTAGTTTCTCGAGCTGATCGGTGTAGATGGAGGCGGTGACCGTCCTGCCTTGCGGGAGCAGCTCGAGGTACAGCATGCCCTTGGCGTCCCACCAGCAGCAGAGCATGATCTTGAGCGGGTGTTCCCTGTCCTCGAGGCTCGTGTCGCCGCTCTCGAAACGATTGAACCAGCGCCTGACTGTGCGTTGGGACACTGCATCCTCCTTGCACGCTCTGCAGATGTTGGCGACCGCGGTGCCCGTGACTTGCCCAGCAGCCACTCGTAGTACACGTACGAATTCGACCTTGGTCCATTTTAGCTTGTACCAGACGCGGCGACTGCGCCTTATATACCCCTAGCGTGGAACTCTGGAGAACCTTCTAGAAGATTTTTACACTTGCCTGGTATTATAACAGTTCTAAGGAAAATTATAGAATTTTGAAAATTTTCGGACAGGAATTATTGGACAGCCTGGTATATTCGAGTCGCCTTTTTGTGCCAAGAGAACATCTCGTTTGGATCTTGTATAAAGAAGTTGTAACGCGCCAAACACTCATCGTTCAAATAGCCTAGAAAATTATGGGACACCGTAACAGATCATTGATTTCTCCACCACTGGTTTGTCGTCGAAGGTGAATTAAACAATCAGTTCACAACAAGCAGAAGAAATTCTGTTGAAGTTTTCGACTGGCCTGCATGTTCTCCCGATATGAACCCAATGGAAAGTATCTGGGGACACCTTGTAAGGAAGATTTACGAGCACAACCAGACATATTCTTCTCTGCAAGGACTTCGATCAGCAATTCTACGCGCTTGGGATGAACTTCCTCTACAAACACTTCGAAATCATGCTGCTTTGATGCCAGCTGACTGATTTGTCGTCGAAGGTGAATTAAACAATCAGTTCGCCCTGGAAGTGACCACTTGAATCATGTGAGTACGATGCTCCATGGACTGGCTCCGCCACAGTTGAGTGACATCGATCGGTCGATCAGATTGTTCGATATTCTTTGGTTTTTCAGGTTCAGCAGTCGATGAGCTGAAATACGTTATGAGGATGGCATACGCTGACCACTGTACATAAACAATGTGGATCTACCAATGGATGTTGAGAGAAAATTTTTGGTTCTTTGTCGATTTTTGCCCAGGGTTGACCGTATGATGTGCAAATCACGCAAATGTGATGACAATGGCAAGAAAGGATTAGAATGGTAATGATGATATGGTGGCGGTGTTATTCAACCTCTTGTTGGCGGGATGCGCAACGCATTCTAGTTCTACGCTATGTCGTGAAGGAAAATGAACTCGTATTTGTCCTATACAATGACATGTGGTGGCCAGCTGATGGAAAAGCTTTATCCTCCACAGACGAGTATGGCACGAATTCGCTGACTCCCGTGGGATGGAGAGCTTGGTTGCGCTGTGCGGGAAATCCGGGCTAGGAAACTGGTGGAATCGGGATGAACGCGGAAGCCAGCGCCTCATCCGACTACACTAGCACGCGTCCAGGGGCCGGATTCATGAACGACTAACCCGCGGGTATAGGGGTAGAGATTCCCACGATGAATAACAGCTCATTATCTTTGATAACAGCTCATTATCTGGGGTGAAATTCACCTCAAAATGACGAAGGTGAACAGGTTGAGATGGGGTCGTATGAATTTGATAGCTACTAGCCCATCATAAAAGCAGGTAATCAAAATCTGTGAACTCATTGATCGACATTGAGGCCTTTTCATAGTCGGCGACGCGAGCGACAGGATTTTCCGATGTTTCCTGTCGACCGGTTAAATGTACCATTTTCCGTCGTACTGAACACCTTTCAAATCAAATTGAACACTTTTCACGTCAAATTCACTCTTCTAAGCTAGCCTAAGTCATCTGAAACCAAAGCTCTTCCAAATAAAGACGAGCTTCAGACAGGTTGAACTGAAAACTCACTACGATTATTAGAATACTTTTTTGTTCGAGGAAAATTTAGTATGATTTACTTTGACATTTTTAGTTCACCTCCCGTAGTAACTGTAATAATTTTATAAAAATTTTATTTTTCTAGGAAAAATGTTAGCATAAATTTTGTTTCAAGGCACGGCGGGGCAATTATCATTTAACGTAGTACAGGAGCAGATCGTGCCAGGTACCCAACTACCTCGTCACGATTTTTATTCCGTTGAGAGTGTAAGTGCCGTTTACACGAAACACAAGGAGAGGACATGTATGTTCATCACAGTTGCATTACTGTGTTGGCTACAGGAATGTAAATCTCCACACACAATATCTTTCCTTCCCATTTGGTGTTCCAGCTGGACAATCTTCAAACTACATAAGACATCACTCAAATAAAACTGGATGATTATGTCATTAAAGAGAGGACTTCAGAAAGTACTGCAACAAGTGCAATTGTGAGCAACACATATATCTCCACTTGTTTCATGTGAGCAGCACTTGCACCATCAATCGAATAAAAACGTGACGAGCTAGTCGGGTGGCTGGCGCGATCTGTTCCTGTACTACGTTAAATGATAGCTGCTTCGCTGCGCTTTGAAACAGAATTTAACCTTATGTTTTTGATCGAAAATTTTTATTTTATTTTGAACCATCTGTATCACCTGTCGTTCCACTGATCACCGAGTTGTTCAAGCGGGCGCAGCGTCTCCATTCGTCCCTGTCGCGTGCCAGAGTGCTCCAATGGATCCTCCTCGCTCGAGGGACATGAAGAGCGTCATATCGGTCGTTCAGGGCTTTCACGAAGAAGTCCGACCAACGCGTTGGTGGGCGCGTTGGTCGGACTTCTTCGTGAAAGCAACTTGGCCCACGCGACAGCGTCTCTGATCTTCGAACGTCGGCGAAGCTCGGAACTCCGGAGGCCTTCTCTCACTTGCGTGAGTCGTGTCACTGCGAGCATCGTCCTCTCGATTCCACGCTGCGCGACGCTGGTTCGTCTGCTTTCGTATGGCCCAGGTCTCAGGCGTATGTTAGGGCAGGAAGAACGGTGAAGTCGAATAGGTGGACACGGAGTCGGACATTCTTCGTCTCCTTCAAGACTTCCTCGATGCTCTTGAAAGCTCCCCAAGCCGCTCGTTTCCTCCTGCTCAGCTCTGGCGGTAGGTCGTTGGCCATATTGACTTCGCGACCCAGCTACAGTAGCTGGAGCATTCGGAGATGTTCGTCCCGTTGAGCGAGAATGCGGCATCAGAAACTTGTCCGTTCCTCATGAACATCGTCTTCGTAAGATTCAGCTGCAGTCCAACGTTCCCACAAACACGATCGAAGTCGGCCAGCATTCGCTCCGCCTGGCTGATGCTCGGTGTTATGAGCACGATGTCGTCAGCGAAGCGAAGATGGTGCAGTTGCCGGCCGTCGACTTTCACTCCCATGTGCTCCCATTCTTGTTCGCGCAAGACGTTTTCGAGGGTGGCGCTGAAAAGCTTCGGGAATATGGTATCCCCTTGTCGAGTCACTCTCTTCACGACGATGACGACGTCGTTGTAGTATGGTGAGATTTTGGTCGTCAATCCAGCTCTCGAAGGACTCTGATGTACTAGAAATACCCTTCGACGACCACATCAGTTTTGACGAAATAAAATTTTATTTTGTATTAAAAAATTAAAAAATTATTATACTTGCTCAGGCTGGTGAACTATAAAAAATTCAAAGAAACTTACCAAATTTCTCTTGAACAAAAAATTATTCTAGCCATCTTTGTTAGTCTGCAGTTTAACCTGATTGAAGGTCATTTCAATTTGGAAGAGTTCGCTTTGACTTAAAAAAAATTTCGTTAACATTATTTTTCTTTTTTCAACTTTTTAGAAGTCTAAGGGTTAGGCTTAGAAGAATGACCGATTTTATTTGAGTTGTGTCCAATTCGACGTGAAAATGATATAAACGAAAATGGTATAAAACGATATAATATAAATAAGGTCTTCTAGTTGATATTAATCAATTTTTTTCCATGATCTGTAGTATCTTGCTGCTGGCTACGTGAATGGTTTATTCCCTGAACTTCAGCCTTTCCTTAATCACTGTAGAAAGGACAAGAGCACGTTGTTTCCCTTTTGCTGTGTCCCAAATTTTTTTCATTATTCTACTGAGTTGCCTTTACATTTTTCTTACCGATCGGGTCATTAAACTGCTGTTCATTATCCGCTTCTTCGTCTCACCTCAGCTCGTCCCACTAATGTTGGACTCAGAGTTTTGGAAGGCACCTGGACGGTATCGGAATCCAGCACTCGATGCAGCCTGTTCCCAAGAATTCTGCACTACACGGAGAACACCCCGTCGATCGTGTCGCCGAAAGGCCTGTTGTCAGCAGCAGCAGCGGCAGCTGCTTCCACGTGGCGCCACCGGTATCGAACCAGACTCTGCGGCGACGACGGTGCTGGTCTTCGGTCACAAACGACCCTATAACGTGACCGGTCAGACGGCGCGAAACGGCTGACTGTTCATCCAACGGACGACAGCCACCTCAAGCAGTCAATCATACCGTTTCCGGTAGACGAGCCTGAACAGACAACTCGTGCTCGTAGAATGACACGGCCGCGAAGGAGCTGATGTCATTTTCCTTGGGAAACAGTGTATCCCCATAGGATACAATTTACTGAGTCTTTAAAGGGTGTTTTTGTACCCCATCGTGGGCTGACACGATTGCCACGCGGCTCTTCGAAAGCCGATGGTCCTCCCGCAATGGCCCACTC
Organism: Heligmosomoides polygyrus bakeri; assembly: GCA_947359475.1. Classification (NCBI taxonomy): domain Eukaryota; kingdom Metazoa; phylum Nematoda; class Chromadorea; order Rhabditida; family Heligmosomidae; genus Heligmosomoides; species Heligmosomoides polygyrus. Next base: position 11,208,610 of record OX375868.1, read on the forward strand.
ATTCATTCTGCGGCGCGATTTTCCGAATACTGTACCCCAAAACTCCGTCAAATAAGGTGTTTTGCGGTGACGAGGTATAAAGGCTGTTCATACTTCGCGACAAGAGCGACAAGAACGACTGGAGCGACTGGGGCGACGGATGTAGTGTGGTGTACGTAAATAATTACGCAGTTCACACTACATTCGTCGCGGACGAGTGTGGAGTACGCAGTTATTTACGTACACCACACTACATCCGTCGCCCCAGTCGCTCTTGTCGCTCTTGTCGCGAAGTATGAACAGGCCCTAAAAGCGATGCGGTGCGGCCGGGCGGCGCAAAAAAAATCGATATCGTGCCAATCAGCTCGTAAGTATAAAAAGGATAAAAGGATAAAGGACGGCGTTACCCAATCCCTTTTGGGATGCGCCACGCATTCTACTTCTACGGGATGTCGTGGAGGCGACTTGAATGCGTATTTGGCCATACAATGACTTGCGGTGGCCAGCCGATGAACAAGTCAGCGCTCTATCCTTCCCAGATAAGTCTGGTACCAATTCACCGACCCCGGAGGGATGGAGGGCTTGGTTGGCCTGGGCGGAAAATCCGAACCAGGAACCTGGTATCGGGTGCACGCGACAGTCGGCGCCTCCTCCGACTGCGCTACACGCGGCCCAGCTCGTAAGTATACATTACATATACCTTAGCTACTGCTCTGCTGCTCTTTACGAGACCAGAGAGCCTTACTCCCTGGAGGAACAGGCGGTGAATAAGGGCCTGTTCATACCTCGAGGCAACAGCGACAGGAGCGACGAGAACGCAGCGTGCGAGGCGTGCGCAGCACGCGGAAGTATAAACAGGCGACAGCAGCGACAGCGCCGGCGCTCGAGTATGAACACTTTTCGGCGGCGCGCGATCGATTTGCATGTTTTGCACGGGCGACAAGAGCACAGCCCGCGAAGTATGGACAAGCGACAGCAGCGACAAAAGCGACTGTACCGACAGCGCCGGCGCTCGAGTATGAATACTTTTCGGCGGCGCGCACTTGGTTTTAATCGATATGCATGCTTCGCACATGGCGAGGAGTCGCTCTTGTCGCGAAGTATGAACAGACCCTAAGTAGACTTATATGTTTATGGGGAGGACAAAGCTTACGTATTGATTAAAGCAGGCTATCGCTCGGGACAGATCGATACGTGCGCTTTGCAATGTCGCTCCCGTCGCGGAGTAGGAAGAGGCCATTAAAGCCCCGTTTGTACTTCCATCACCGGACGGAGCGATGCGTCCCGTCGCGTCGCGCAGTTTTGGACGACGATGAGCACTCCGAACAGCAGGTGACGCTGTGACGCGACTACGCACGATTGGGTACTACTGACAAATGCGAGTCCACACTGCAAGGATCAGTTGAAGAGCAATAAGGCCCCGTTTATACTTCCGACGACGAGCGACGCGACGGCATGTGCAATGGCCAAATTGATCGGGCGAGGCGATGGATCATGGCCACTATATATGCTGTCGCGTCCCTCGGCATCGGAAGTATAAACGGGGCCTAACGCGCCCCAAATCACCGCGTTCAGTCGCATCGCGCCCACATAGGCCCATGCATAGTTCTGCGACAGCGTGACGCGGCCATGAAGCATAGGGGCGCGACGGCCGCGGCGCGACACTGCGACAGGTGCCGCAGGTGGGGGCATGCACTCTTGCGGCTGTCGCGGCGGCTATCGCAGGCGACGCCGCGCTGAGTGCCGCAGGCTGGAATGGTTCAAATCATTCCTGGCGGCGCGGCATGCACGGGGACGTCGGTCCCGTTGCCTATAACGATGCTCTAACGCGACCGCCGGACATCGCGGAGGTAGCCGTCGCCCCCCAGCCGGCTGACGTCGACGCGATCAATAAATTTGGCCTCTATGAATAGCCACCGCGTCGCTCGGCGTCAAAGTATAAACGAGGCCTAACTTGCGAGTTGAGCGCGATCGGACAGACAGCGCCGGGAGAGAGAGTCCAGACGTGGCTAGTGTACTTTCTCACGCTCGCTTGCCTGCACTCGAAAGCATTCAGCGCTTTTCAAGTGTGTATAGTGCTGAAAATGAACAACAAGCAGACGCACGGACTTGATGCGCCAGACATACAGGACCGGTCTTGGTTCTTATATTTATTGAATATATTATATATTATTGGAAAGAGACCCATATTCGCCGACAGTCGGCAGAGCAGCAGATATCATTGGTGTGACCATGTGAAGTAAAGCGATAAGTGATCGATCAGTAGTTGTTCGTGTGGAAGACGAGAGCCAGCTTGAAGAACGGCTCGCGACTTCCCCAGTCCACCACACGCTGATACAGCGGAGCTGGTCCGGAACCTGAAATGGACAGAGATTAGGTGACAATGATCCCTTTGTATATCAGCTAACAGCTCCTGTGGTCACCCTCGAAGTCAGGCTAGGTGTGGAGGAGTTCCCGCGACAACTCGTCCAAACCCAGCGATGGTTAGTCTTGCGAAGAGGATGGCAAAAAAGGGCAGTGTAGTGTTCAGTGGAACGAACGCAGATGATAAACAACGCGTGTCTGTTTACCCTAAAGTCAGCTGACCACTATGGACAGAGCATGAGATGGCGGAGGGGTCCTCACGTGCGTGCTCAAGGGCAGCACATGCGCTCCAGACGATGGCAGCTCATTGATGCCAGATGTTCTTTGAGCAACAGGGGTACTTTGCCCCGCCATCGCAAAATACTGCCACTGTGCAGGCAAACACGTCTAGCCTGCCAATGACCTTTGAAAATCGTCGACCGAAGAACGGGTTCCACCAACTCTAAGGCTTCTGCCTGTTTGCGTTGATTAGCATCTACATAATTGTTGTTGGTAACAGCGAATCATTCTCCAAGGAGCAGACTTTCGCGAGCATCCTAAGGCCAGATTCATCAACGACTTACAGCAATCTAACGGTGAAAATACTGCCGACATTCCTGATAGCGCGGCTTATCAACAAGCAACATGGTGAAGCGTTTCAATGTTTCACCATATCGCTTGTTGATAAGCCGCGCTATCAGGGATGTCGGCAGCATTTTCACCGTTAGATTGCTGTAAGTCGTTGATGAGTTTGGCCCCTAGTCTCTGCTATCCAAAAGGCGCACCAGACACTGAATTTTTTTGAGGTGAACTAAACTGGAAGCGCTCTCAGGCGTATGTCTGAACGACGAAAATGAACACTGCTGGCGAGAATCTCCACCCCTCATATATTAGAGAAACATGTTTCATTTTCGGAAAGTCCTTGAAGCTACCGAGTTGGGCGTGCTGAAAGTTCACTATGGAATTCCTCGATTTCTCAACACAATAGTTTCCATGAATCGAATATGCGAAGCAAAAATACTGTTCATCGGCGCGGTCCCAGGTGTTCGACTCCTCGCCTTGCAGTATTTTGTGTTTTCCCGCATTTCGATGCTTGGAAGGTACTGCTTTGTGAGACTGTGCGATTCCATAGTAAACTATCGGGTTCTCTAACTCGGTAGGTTCAATGGCTTGACAAAAATGGAACATTTTGCTCTACTATTTGAAGAGTGAAGATTCTCGCTGTTGTAGTCATAGTGGTCGTAAACATATGCCCGAGAACCAACCTGGTAAACTCATGGGCCTATGGTATAGTCCCGGGGGAGTGCCCGCGGGACGTCCGCGGGCAAGAAGTGCACCGCGGAAGGAGGTCGCCGACCCGGCACGGTTGACGGATGACACCGACAGTTTTCGCGTTGGAGCGCGTTTTTGATAACGCGAACTTGGAACGTGGCAAATCCACGGAATCGGTCGCTTTCGTATTGGAGCTATTGCAGGGTTGCCGACTGACAGCCTCCCGCGGTGGATTGCACCGCGGGAGGCTGTCAGTCGGCGGGTCCGCGGAAAATGGGTGTTGCGGACTGCAGCTATTGGCCGCGCGTTGGGTCCCGGTTAGATTACTCCCGTTCCACGGACACTTCCGCGGGACTATACCATAGGCCATACTTTGGCAGGAAAGCCTGTTCTATTCGCCTCAAACCGCCACGAGCGTCGCATAGCTGAATATGGACGAGAAATATCGATTACAGAGCGCAGAGGGTCGATAGTGGCACGTTTCCCACTTAAATTCTCGATGAAATACAAGAAATCTTTCAAAGGTTGCGCCAAATACTCCCCAGTTTGAGAACAGTGACTCACTAACAAAACTTCTTCACTGATATGCGCCGTTCGTTCTTCAGGTTAAGCACCATCAGAGCGCCGTTTGTTCTTCAGGTTAATTACCATCAGAGCGCGCTAACACAACCTCATCATATGGTGCTCAGGTTGTATAAGGTGTACAATTTCGACGTGGAAGACGAACTATGCTCGTTCGAGGTCAATGGTTTCATAAACCCAATTTTCCCCAGGCTGGAAGACTACTTAGCCACCTGGATTAGTGACTTGACGTAGAATTCCCTGATAATTTGGGATTTGTGAAGCACTTCCTTCCGTAATTCTGCATTTTGAAATAACTACGGTCATTCTCAAGCATAAATGTACAGATGGGGCTTATCCCTGCTGCACCTTTGTCCGTTGACACGGATCAGCCTACGGTTTTAATAGACACAGCACGATAGCACATGTTGATCTGAGACTACCATGGGACACTTCTTCATCTCAAGCATTTATTCGCTGCATACGAGCTTCTCAGAGAGACAGCTCTGAACATAAAGTGAAATCGTCCTCTTTTAGATCAATTCAGATCCATCCCATTCAACGCATGCCCAACTTAGTGACACCGGTTTAATACCAACTTTTTCTTTTCATTCGAATGAGATTTTATATGAAAAATAGAAAAAATGCTCACCCGTGTTAAGATTATCCGACGATGACGACGCCAACGGCTGCGACTGCTGTCCTTCGGTAGTCATTGCCGACGCTGCGGTCACTCCTGGAATACAAAGTTAAGTTCGAAACGAGTATGCCATTACCGAAGAAAGTCACTCCTAACTAGAACCACACGGCGCGGACGAGTTTTCCGCTCTCGTTTGCAACTCAGGCAGTCGTTGTAGGACCATGCAAGTACTGCGCTCATCGCTATCCCGACAAAATCGGCAGTTTTATTCAGGCAAATTGACTAACTACCGGGAATTAATAGAGAGCTATGTACATGACCGAAGGATTAGATCCTGCTCTTCCTGCTGCAGGGCAAATTGGATCGGCAATGATTTTTCACTTGACATGGCACAGACAACGTGATCCACTAGAATAATGCGGCTCCATGTGCATCTGCCCCCCCCCCCCCTGGCTTGAGCCACACCATTCTCACAATTCGGCTCTTTCCTTTTCTGTTTAATTCTGGGAGTTTTTAAGCCAATTCGCGATCACATTTACCTGCGTTCCAAGGGAATCTCAAAGACGATTAAACGGCGGATATCAGGCCCGGCTCACCGTAACCGCAGTGCGGGTCGCGCCGGGACTTTTGCTGTCTGCGCCCTCCTACATTAGAGATCGCGTCAGCGTCCACGTTGAGATTCGATCGACCTCTTGTAAGACCTCGATTGCTCTCTAGCCAAGCGGGTCGTGATGCAGTGGGTAGCAGGGTTGCTTCATGCGAAGGATGTCGGGGTTCAGTTCTCCTGCGTCGTGGCATTCTTGCATTTCAACTGACACACAACGTTGCGCGTTTTTTCCACATTGTTTCAGCCGTATGCGCTTCGCCGCTGGAAGAGCGCAGAACCCAGCCGCGGACTCCCCCTGAGCGACGAAAGCAGTTTCTCCATACGACCAGCTTGTATTGCACACCCTGGAGTCCCTTCCCTAGCCTGGTTCTGCGATTGCACAAAGGACGTCTCACCCGACGCCTAAGGTTACGGTGAGCCGAGGTCCTGATATCCGCCATTTATAATCTTGTTAATCTGTAATAATAGTATTTTTGCTTTAAGACGCGCTCTTAACTTTTTCTAAGCCTAAAAGGGTGAGAAACTGGCGAATGTCAGGATATGCTGAACAAAAGTTACTGACTCAGACGGTGGGACCCAACTAACATGAAAGCTAGTAAAATTGGCGCAATCCTAGTTGGTGGTGGCCATTCTTAAACGATTTTCTGATATATCGAAACATAGTAGATGGGCAACAACATGTAGAAATGTAGAAATAAACAAAATGTGTAGAAATAAACACAATTCTCCAACATGGTTAAACACAGTTGCAAGTCGGGAGAGGGGAACCTAAGAAGAGTGATTCTCACTGCAAATCTAGTAAGGGAGGACCCTTTTATTATATTTTGAGGATCAATTTCAAGGGGCTAAAACAGATAACATCTGTAAAATAAAATAAAATTGGGCCAAGAGACCGTCAACCAACGCTTTGGACACTGACTAGACAATTTACTCCACGTCCCAATCAATTGCAAAAATACCGACCAAGCTTGCAAATATATATTCTCAAGTTCTTAGTGTTATTTATCCTGGTTTCATTAGTCCAGTTGTTTCCTAAGTAGTGATAGGTTCAATATGCTTCAATACTGAACACATTCAGTTCTTATGAAATCGCTTAAGAGTGGCCACCACCAACTAGGATTGCACCGTAAAATTTAGCTAAATAGGGTAATGAAAATGTGATGGACCTTAAAAATGGATGAGAATGGCGTGGATTCCACTAAAAGTGCTTTTTTCTGGTCCCGCAACGATTGCCTGAATTTCACGCCCATACCGCCCGTGACAAGTGTTCTGCTATGGTGAATTTAGCCGTGAGTAGAGTTCAAACAGTTACTGACTAACCCTGAGTAGAATGACTATGAATGGTTCTCGAGATGAGCTGAGCGAGAAAAGAGGTGTCCTTCGTCGCGGCTGCCATGGTACTTCGCCGTGCACCTGTGTTGTGCTGTGTTTACCGATGAAATGTATGAAATCGTCGCAATCACAATCTGAAACAACACCGGCTATCGATAAGGAAAGCCACTTAACACCACCCAGAGGGCACTTACCAGTTGTTCAACTAATTGGATGTCGAGCAGAAATCACTTCCGCTTCCGCAATTCACGCGAGCGGTCCAAAGGACATAGCGGACACCTCAAGGAACTCGATCGTTTGGTGGAGACGGGCGCTGAAAAATCGGAGACTTCATCGGGTTCGCAAAGGAGGAACGGCGTTATCTCGCGGACCGAACTGGGCGCGCGGTCACGTTGCGTGTGCGCGAGCAAGTCTGTGCACGAAAGCGCCGTGTTAGGACGTGTCAGAACGAGGAGAGGCAAGCACATAGGAGATTCTCGCGCCGTAAACACGACAACCTCCAACCAACCACAGTAGCGATAATCGCGCACCCGTAACGCGACCGCGACGCGCAGCAACGTTACACGGGTAGTATAGACAGCATGCGACCGCATCTCAGGAGCAAAGGACACAGGGAATGAGCACGAGGGCGGTCGGCTGGCCACGTGTTTGTCGAGAAGCCGGGCTGCCATTGCGAAATGGTGTGTTTGCGTGTCTGGCACACGTAATTCGGGCGCGGGGCTAGCCCTCATTGTGCACTCACGTCATGGCCGCGGAGAAGTGCACGAGATAAACGAGCCAGCCATTGTATGACTTAGATTCCACCGAACAGGTGGAACTCGATGGTGCTATAGGAACCTCAGCATATGCTAAGCACCATAATTAAGTAAAAATGGGTGCTGTGATTGTCGTTGGAGCGCGGAAACATCGTCAGAAATGGGAGCGGGCTTTTGCGTTGGAGCGCGGATCTGCTACTGGAGCGCGGAGATGTTGCCGTCCCGCAATCCAGAAGTATAGCCCACTGGGAATGCAACATGTGGATTTTTTCTCTCAAAAAGTGGATCATATAGCGGTTCGAACAAGAATGGCGAAGACGCTATCCCAGATAGGCGGGGTCACTCTGTATACGATACATCCTAAGGCCAGATTCATCAACGACTTACAACAATTTAACGGAGAAAATACAGCCGAAATCCCTGATAGCGCGAATACTGATGTAAAGCCGTTCAAAAGAAGACTCGGAATAGAGAGATGGTATTGCGTACTGTGAGAAGGGTTCGCGGTGAGCCGAGTTAGCCTAGTGGTTAGCAGTGCAATTTCATGCACAAACGATCACTGGTTCGACTCCCGGCTCCGGAACGTCATGCCCTGCAAATTTTGCAGAAATGGCAACGGTTCCGGCGTCAGGCCCAGGTTGACAGGCTGACTGATGGCGAAACCTCGTCACAAACCATGATCAAAAGTTGCAATAGAAGAAGAAGGGTTCGCGGTGCAATCCTAGTTTAAGTGAACCAGAAGGTGTTTTGCCTCAACATCTCACCTGAATTCACACGACGACACAGCGACTAGTTGTATGGAAAAGCACATGAGAATTTCAAGGAAAGAGTTAAGCGAACATAAGGAAGTGGAGCAGTTATTTCAACTGATTTTGGCCCTCCTCCCCCAAACTAGAATTACACCAGATTCGCATCTTGTTAGGGACATACTATATTCCATAGTTAGAAGCGAAAATACCCTGCTACTTAATTTTGGCATAAGGAATATCAGCAAATGTTGCTTCATTTTTGTCTACAAACCATAAATCCTCACGAATAAATGGTCCCACTACGATGGGGTGGATCCCGGCGAGATTTATTTGTCCGGGGCGGCCTAGTTCGCGGTGGGAGCGACCAGTCGCTTCTGTCGCGGACTATGAACAGACCCATTAGGAGCCGCGTTTAGGAATGGCATGCTAATGCTAGCCGAGCGCTATGTTGTCGCATTGTCGAGCTACAAGGTGAGAATCAGTCGTTACGACGCTTTCCCATTCGGGGGGGGGGGGGGGAATCACCTCGCCTGCATGGTGGCGAATACTCCCAAGTTTCTTCTGACCCTTGAAACCTTGAAGTCATAGTGTGCTAAAGGAACGGTTCCACTATTCGTCATCGCCCTAATCGTATAGATGGATCTTTTTCGAGCGCCCTTTGTGCTTGGTGTTTATTTGCATTGCGTTGTTTGTCCCCCACCCCCAAACCCATCAAAACGAGAACCTCGTGCAGAATGAGCCACTCACGGCCCTTTTCTGAACGATTCTTCGCAATGAGAAAATCCTAGCTATAGGTAGATCATGCATTAGAGTTAGAGACGCAGAAAACTCGGCGACTCTACTGGTCTGCTTCTAGCCAAGGCACCGGTACATAAGAAGAATGGAAGAAGGATAAAGTGGACATCAAGCAGCGACTACTTCGATAAGACGAGGCGGTCGAGACGACGACTGTCGGGGGAATCCCCCCGTATTTAAAGCGTCACATGGCGTCCGGGAAAAACGTCGGATAGGTGGGGCCAGCGGCGCACTTCCCGACGAAAGTCCAACGAACACATCGCACATCAGAAGAACCATCACCACCGAATCGCCGCCGAACGTGGTAAACACAAAGGGCATTCGGGGCCTCCCCGTCCTTGCACTACTGGCTCGGTGTGGTGACAGACAGAAGACTGCACTTACAACGTGGGAAACAGCGTGTTTGCGACGACGACGTGCCCCTCGGAGAACGGCCGCCATGTGTGCTACCGAATGTCGTCAACATGCACATTGCCGGCGGCAAAAACGACCGCGGGGAGCTAGCAGGAGGGAAAACAACGGGCACGGAATGGGTATCGTCACGTAGTGCCTGCATTCCAACTCGTGTTTGCCAGGAACTCCCTCAGAGTCCACATTTGTCGTTGTTACCGTAACCTTTTCCCTATTGCCACTGTAGCGCAATGGACAGGAGCGGAGATTTTCCTACACATGGATCGATCTAAGGTTCGATCCCGCTTCAGTGTTCAGGCAATGCTTGTCTAGGAACGAGAAATGACCTGATTGTTTTTGAGCAGAGCCGCCTAACTAACTGTAATTTTCGCTATACTCCTCGATTGTGTCCCCTCCGTATAACAGAACCGATTTGGTCGTCTGTCCGTTTGTCTTTCCGTCCATCCGCGCAAAATTAGTGGCCGATCGATATCATCCACTACGCAGACATCAACTACTCTACCTGCCTGACTCCATTTGCATATCCCACCGTGATAGCCGTTCGATGGGCTTCACAACTTACAAGCAAAACTAGCGACTGATGCTTTTTCCTACGTGTAGAGCAGCTGATCCACACGTCTACCCCTCTGTCCGTATGTCCCACCGTCCGTTCGCGCAAAATCGATTGCCGCTCGACGGACCTCACAAAATGCAGGCAGAATCAACCAACGATCGGAATTTTATACTAGGCATGAAACAACTAATCCTCTCGTCCGGCCCTCTGATAGTATGTTCGTCCGTCCGCGCACAATTAATTGCCATTCGCTAGAGTTTAGACATCCAAGCGAAGATACAATAGAAGCTGGACGGATACCAGAGCGAGCACGTTATGTATATCGATCGATCAATCGATGTTGGCCAGTGTTATTGAGTTCTGCCCGGAGTTGACCGAGTGGGCTGGAAATGAAGTAAAGGCGACGGCGACTTCACGGTAAGTTAGAAAATATCGACCAACTACTAACCTGCTGACATCGATTCGTAGATCGATATCGCCTACTTATCAAGTGAAAATGAAGTGCGTGGCGCATCCCACGGAGGTAGAGCAGTACATATTCTTGAAGTATGCTTTATCCTTTCATGTATTGCAATATTATCTTGGTAATTATTTAGTTGATTTAATTACTGTTTCATGTCGCAATGTCTCAATTTTCTTTAAGTAATGCTTTCTTCCTCTGTCAAATTCCTTGCTCGGTCCTTTTCGCCTTTTTGGGTTAGATGTCACGAAGCAGCGACGCCACCGTGACGCAACCGCGTCGCGGGCGTCTAAAATTGAAACGTGACACGAAATAGTAAACACTGCTCAAATCACCAAACGAAGTCGTTTACTGCAAGGACTGTACAACCAACGATTATGGGTTCTGCAAAACGCCAAAAAATCGGCCGCTGTTTTCGCGATGGGAGTTTGATTGATGGCTGGCCGATCTTCCAGAAACTTCCGGAGCGTTACACATAGTCCCAAAAAACCCCAGCGGGGTTTCCCCGGCATGTGACACATCGTCGGACAATTGCATCTGACGGGCAATTTTTCAATCGGGGAATTCCCCTCGACGGGGCATGGAAGGCCAAAGTCTAGAACAGCGGGAAACTGATTTTTCCCTTAGGCGAGCTCATTGTGAAATATTTCTGAGCTTTAAAAAACCCACCACTTCAGGTAAAAAGGAGGGGGATACTAGTCGCGAATGTGGCCTACTTGGGCATAAGAAACGAGCTAGACCAATCAGACTGCATCAGATTTGTATGCATCCCAAAGGCGTGTGTGCGGTCGTGCCGTTATTGGCTGGGGTCTTTTCGCTTCTAGCTGTGATTAGTTGCGATTGACTAGGGCATTACAGCCTTCCTACATGGGCCAAATTGACGACTAGTACCTGATGGGCTTGACCACCGTACCTAAATGTTGCGAGGCGGTCGCGTTGCGTGTTCTACACTTTTGAATTTGTGGCATCTTTGTAGAAAACGCTATTGCTTTGAGCTCTTACGATGCCAAGTTTAAACAAACAATCAAAACTATGACCGCAGACGCACCGAGCACCCATAGAAAGTGTTTCGGAGCAACCTTGGTGATACTAGTCGTTAATGTGGCCTACGTGGAGATATGGAAACCATTAGACCAGTCAGACCGCATTCAACCCAGGAGTGCGTGTAGACTCGGTGACCTGATTGGATCGTGCGTCTACGAGCGGTGGTTGTGATTGTTTGCGATTGGCTGGTATGTACCGCGTCCACATGTGGGCCAGATTACCGACCACTTCTAGAAGAAACCTGTCTAACGTCCATCTAAGCGCTGCTTCTACCTCAGTGCTAGAATTGCAGAGTCAGGCCCCATGCGACCTAAAGGGGCATGTAGAGTCGGTGTCCTGATTGGTTGGAACCTCTACGAGCTGTGTTTGTGATTAGTCGCAACTGGCTGGCATGTACAGCGACTATATGTATGTAGGCCAAATTAACGACCAGTTCTAGAAGAGACCTTTATAACATCCATCTAAGCGTCGCTTGTACTGCATTGTCGAAGTTGTAGAGCTCCTTATGAAAAAACGATCTTGCTTGGGCTCTTATTTAATGCCAAAACGAAAAACCCTATCGAGCACGATGCGGGCGCACGCGCATCGAGCACCTACAGAAAGCGACACGAAGCAGTCTGTTAACAACAGCAATATCACCTAAGGCAGGTGTCTATCACTTAGATGGTGCTCCAAAAACAATAGTGAGCGGCACAATAAACACTCGAAAAACGGTCATTAATTCCGCGAGATGCAGGAGCGAGTTAGATGCTGCCGGAGGAGCCCGGCTGTTTGCTGGCTTATCGCTGAGAGATAGCGGCGCAAAAAATGCGCCAGCTGCGTCCGCCTGACGAAGGCGGACACGAGCACCCGCGACCGGGGGCGCGCTGTCGGGGAAACCCCGGACGGGTGCGTTCTTATAGGCGGAAGAGAAGAATGTGCGCTCGCGCCGCCTGTGGGAGCGAGGGAGCGGACGGCGGATACGCCCCGTCGTCCCCAACCGCGTGATACGTGCGCTCGCACTGCAGCCGTCAGATTGCGTCAGCCGGAAACGCACTTGACGAAAACTTGACGAACAGGACCCGGATGCCATTCTGAATAGGCGCCTCGTACGAGGTGTCGACCCCATTCAGATCTTAGGAGCTCTTAGGGTGTATACAGAAGCCAGTTGAAACGGCAAATAGTTCCGATTTTCCGACACCCGGGCGCCGATCTCGAGTCCTGCGCTCGAGCCGGGGCGGCGCCGCTCACCGCTGAGCCATAGCTGCCTTAGTTGGCAGTCATACAAAGAGTTCGTGCTGCTCCTCAATCCTTAGACGAACTCGAAACTACAGGGTGCGCCATAGATATGGTCACTCGGTAAAAAGCGAACTACTCGCGCACAATTGATCAAGAAGCGGTGAATCTTCGTCAACAATTTACTAACAACCTACCTAACAAGCAGAGTGGATATCATTCAATGGGATCTCCCAAGGCACAAATGACAGCAGCCTTCAGACGCCTAGGGACCTAGTGGCGGCACGCAGGGTTGGTTGCTGAACTTCCTTCCATGCTTTTTCCACTGAGAATCTCAAACATTTAGCATAGTTGTACTCTCCCAAAAATTTCGAATAACCGAATATATTCGAATAGCAAGTATTTTCGAATATTCGAAAATCGCGTTTTTTCGAGCGTTCGAGTACGAATATTCGATTTCGAATAGAATTATTCGGATTCGAATTTTCGTATATTCATTCGGACACAACCATAACATTTAGGCGTGGTGAGCCTTTGAGCGCGAGCTTTTTCCTCCTGAATTGACTGAACGCAGTAGTCCATAACCTACAAATCTGGCGAGTTTGCCAGCGATTCAGAAGCAGGGATGAAGTTGAGAAGATTCCTCGCACGTCACTCCTCAGTCTTTTTGGAAGTTTGAACGGGTGTGCCGCCTTCTTTAAACATCCGTGTTGACGTTTCAAACTATACTTGAGTCCAAGGAAGCATGTAGTTCTTCAAAATGTCATTAAGGTAATATCGGTGCTGATCTTCGTTCCCTTTTCAACAGAAACCAGGGCTTGTGTGGCTGTGGCGCAAACTCCAACACAAACCACCAAAGAAGCTGCATGAGAACTTCCTGTGAATGATTCTTCCCTTCCTCTCTCCATTTTCACCACTTTCAGTTAAAACCGCGTATTTTGGGGTCAAAGAACTGAGAAAGCATGAAAAAAAATCTGCGAACAACTCTGCGTGCCTCCATGGATCCTACTCTAAGCGTCTGAAGGCTCTCATTCGTCCCAGAGAGCCCATATTGAATGATATCCACAATCCCTTTAACCAGATTGGTAGTAAATCGCTGACGAAGTTTCACTGCTTCTTGACCAATTCCGCATGAGCAATTCGTCCTTTATTGAGTGACCATATTTACGGCGCACCCTGTATACTAAGCTGGGAGCTAAGTCCTTCCCGTTTATTTCACATTTTATTCTGAATTTAGCTGAAGGTTTTTTGCGTAATGTTATACACCATTCGAAAGAGTGACGATTTGCTCTATTAGAAAGTATGCTTCGCGTTTATTTTCATTTCTGTTTTTGTCAATTTTTAACGGAACGTGAAGAGAGGAGCTGTTGGAGAATGCCATTTTCTCATTTTTAACATTCCGTTAAAAATTGATAAAATCAGCATCAACTAATAAAGTCATTAAATGCTTTGATAGAGCAACAAATTCTCTTTCGAATGATATATAACACTGTCGGAAAAAATTAACCAATAGTAGGAGCTGTTGGTAAGAATAATTTACGTTACGCTTACAACTGAACCCTGAACCTAGCCAAGCGTCGCAGCGCCTTCTTCCGCTGCGCTATTTACTGCTTTCATCTTTCAAGAGATTAATAGTCACAATGTAGCCATATGCCATCGTTATGATGCAGTCTTTTACAACGCGTCAGCTGCCGCCTGTGCTCAATCCAACCCATCACCTAGCTGATTGTCTCTCAGGTGATCGGCTGGAACATTTATAGAACTTCAGGACTACATGCAAGAATCATGAAGCCAACCAATAGTCAACAGATTCGATGAGGACCTGTGTTTTACCTATATTCTATAATTTTTCTTTAGGTAATGTGTGACGAAGAATCTCGTCCGTTCCTTCCGAATTTGTACCCATTGAACGTGTTTCCATGCTTTTGGTGGCATTTCCTGGCTACAGCGTAACGTGCTCGGAGCAGAATATCAGAGTAACGGTTCACTTTGGGCATTCAAGCACATCTGACTCAAGATAACCTTCTGAACGAAAATTCAATCGAGAGATGCTCGAAATAGGGGAGTTGGAAGGCAGAAACCGGTGGAATGCTGAAAATTGCTAGGAATTTTTACAGTCAGATGAACAGCAGGCTCTTATCAGAAGCCATCGGTGCCGGGTCAGAACCTGCTGAACCGAGAAGTGAAAGTCAAAAAATGATTTATAGCTGCTTGATTGAATACTTCGAGCTGATTTCAAGAGATACGAAACGGCTGAGGCTCCTGTCCTGCAACGCGCCGTACCTTTTCTTTTGCAGCTATTTACTTGTGGGATAAGATATGGGTGCTACTTGGCACACTCTATTCACTAGAACTATGCGCTTCTATGAAATATGAAAGGAAACGTCTGGATATATTAGGGGGGGGGGGCAAAAGTAATGAGACTCTCTCCATGCCGTGCCCATATATGTCGTGACTGGAGTCCGGTTTCGTGCTTCTCGTATTTGTATGTTTGTTTGCTAACTACTGAAGGCCATCTGAGAATTGACCACTTTCGCCCTTTCCAGAAGCATGCCAAAATCCAAGTCTGTCTCATGCCGAAACCCCAGCCTGACGAGCCGACTTGTGTCACGCAAATCTCGCCCAATTCCCAACCCCGAGCAGCCTGGGCTCAATAGTCACGCAAGATGAGAAGTACGGTTTCTACCATAATCCTGCCAAGGAGCGAGTCTGGGTGAAGCCTGGTGACCTGTTACCGACCTTCGTTCGGCGAGATGTTCGCGGCGAGAAGCACTTTTGAAGCTTTTGGGTCTGCGCCCGTGGATCGGTTTACCGGAAGCTGTTTCCCAAGAGCACCACGATGAACTCCAAGGCCATGGTGAACGAAATGGAAGAGATGGGCCGGCGACTCGCTCTTATTCATTCGCAGCGCTTCAAGAAGTTTCTCCACTTCGACAACGCCGCACCCTGTCGGGCAAAAGTGGCCACGGATAAGCTTGCTCAGCTGGGCTACGTTCACATGCCTCACCCATCGTATTCACCGGACATCTCCCCATGCGACTACCACTACTTCTTGAGCCTATAGGACTTCGTGGTCGAAAGGGACACAAGGACACAAGCAGACCTCGACAACCATAGCGAGCAGTGGATCAGCACCAAACCTAAGCAGTTCTGGAAGGATGGGATCAGGAAGTTGGCTGATTGATGGCAGCAAGGTCATTGACCTTAATGGCGATCACATCATTTAGCACCGTTGAGTTGTAATTGAGTTATTGAGTTATAAAGAGATAAGGAAATTGGTTGAATTTGTCTAATTACTTTTGGCGCACCCTAATAGAATCCAGATAGATTGATTCAACCAGACACAATCGTCGCCTTCTGTCACTACATTAAGCGTACACCCCGCAGTAGTTTTCTAGTTAGACTTATCATTAGGAAGACTGCGTGATAGTGCAGTTGGAGAAGGCGTGGGCTATCGAGTGATCCCATTCTAGATTTTTTTCTGATGTCGCGTTCAGTCCAATCAAGGCTTCAATCCTTCAATTCTCAATTGATATCAGATTTGTCTGAAAAGAATAAAATGCTGGTTGCTATGCTGGCTGCTCCACTGGCTGACCACCGCGAGTCATTGTGTAGACCTAATACGCATTCAAAATTCCCCCGCGACATTACATTTGAAGTAGAATATTGGCGCACCCCGCAAAGGACTGATTAACGTCGTTCTTTGTCCTTTTGTTCTTTATCATTAAGAAATAATAGTATGTTTTTTGTTAATTCCGAGCTTCGGCGGCTCTCGAGGATCAGGTGCGCTGTTGCATGGGCCAACCCGTACCGAAAAATATTTGACTGTACTTCGCAGTATGGCAAAATAACAGCAGGACGTTGCTAGCACCTCTTTGTAAAAGCCTTGAACGAAGTGCGGTCAAACAGCGCCGGTGGTGTAAGGCGAACATCGCTGCCCGGAAAGCAGAAGATGCGGGTTCGAGTCCCGCCTGGCGCAAGAGTTTCGATCGCAACAGAACATCCTGTAACAGCATATAGCCTCTCTACCAGCCGTTCCAGGCTTAAGCAAATGTGTTCAAGCTTGAACGAAGTGTTTGACGCTCTTTGTGGCATTCGATCAAATAAGTTTCATTGGACTATTTTGGCACGCTACTGGGACGAATGGAGACGTTGGTGGTGCGGCATGCTCGAGTAATTCGACGATCAACGGTAAGACAGGGGATACGGCATGCTTCATATAGAGATATGGCCATGGCGTTAAACTGTGGAGCAAGAGCGAAAGGTCGCTGATGGTCTACAGCTTTGGGTTCAATCACGTCCTGCGGAACTTCGATCGGTGTCATGACTCTCTCTTGGTCTTCAACATTAGTTGAGTGTTGAACGTAGAAATGCAAGGCACCTATGGTGTTACAGAGTGAGAAAGAACATCACATTAAGCCAGCAGCTATAGAAAACACAACAGCAGGAGAAAATAGCATCATTCTAAGCGGAGAAGGTGTCCAGATCGAGGCTGCCACCTAGTCTTAAAGTCTGTGAAACTTCTTCTCAGGAAACACAGCAGTAAAACCTGATGAAGGTGGAGGGCAGCTGATGGGGACTACCTCTGTCACTGCGCCTTTATACTCGCCCCTCTGTCCAGTCCACATTCCCGCGGATCAAATCACTATGAGCAATGGACTTTGGTCGTTTGATTTCCTGGTAGCGTGGACCGGCACCGAGTTTCTGGCGCTGGACATACATAGGGTGCTGGATAATTTATCTGCACGCGATCTGGCTACGGCAACCGAGCGCTAGGTGAATGTAGACTGGCCAAAGAAATCCAAGCCCGTTGGGAATGAAGAATAGAAGATGTCATAGGGACTTCAAATGTAAGAATGCGACGTGTTGGGAAGGAAGGAGAGAAGATGTCTTTATTGGAGCGCGTAAGCTAGGGTTAACAAGGAAAGGTTCCCAATCCAAGGTGAGCGGAGTCCAGAACTATAATTGGTTTTTGCTGAACGCCTTTTTAAAGACCTGAAAATGAGGTGTGGAGTCGTGGGCGCAACACTCATCAACCTCCATGACACCCCACGAGATGTGCCTCGGTGGCGCATTCGGTAGGAGTGGCGCCTCATAGGAGCACACGCGGGCTTTTGAGTTCGAGTCCACGTACTGCCAATATGTCTGCACATATTTGCTATTATTACGCCTTCTCATGATTCAGGAGTCAATTTTAGTTAATTAATGCTTAAAACAAACCAAGGCTGTCTATTTGCGCCTCATATGTGCTAGTTTTTCAACGATACATCTCTGCACCTCCATCATGTCATACCTTATCACCAATGATACCGTAATTATACACGAATACACATACCCTACGGTTGAGTATTATGAACCCGGGCCATATCGGTACATAAGAGTACTTAGACTTTCGTTCTCACCTGAGCATGTTGAAGACCGACTACTTTCCACCTTCGCACCGTATTTTACTTCTCCGACAAGGAGAGATTGCGGCTGAGTATGCCATAGATGACCCCTCCTAGACGAAAAACTAGCACACACGAAGGCGCAAATAAACAGCCTTGGTTTGTTGTAAATAATGATGGCCTAAAATTGACTCCTGCGTCCATGAGAACGCGTAGTAACACAACAAACTAATATGTGCAAAAATGTTGGCAGTGCGCGGACTCGAACTCAAAAGCCCCACAGTGAGGCGACACTCCTGCCAACTGCGCCACCGAGGCATATCTCGTGGGGTGTCATAAGAGCTGACGTAGTTGCGTACACGTTTTTACACCTCTTTTTCCCGTCTTCAAAAGAAAAAAGCGTTCAGCAAAAACTGACTGTGGTTCTGGACTCCGCTCACACGACATCACATTCTGTCAAAATACCATAGCAAAAGCTCACTATGAGTTGGGAACCTTTCCTGGGAAGTCAGATAGTGGATACATTTTTGTTAAAGAATCTCATTTCATTCTCACGAAAAGGCACGTTTTTTGCCCACATTCCTCATGGCGTGGGAAGTTGCCATCCATGAAGATGCAATAAACATCGGATGTAATGCCGTTCAAACTGCTCGAATGGTGCCATTTTGTGGAACGTCAAGATGTTCCGGAACGCTGCTTTATTGTCGACGTACGTGCAACTACTTTTCTGCAGTGTAATAGCAAGAGCTGCAACAATTTGCCGTCACAGCGGAGTAGCAGGAAGCTTCTCAGACGGGAAACAAGCCTTCCTTGCCTTCCTCGCTAGGAATTTCAACTATATTTGGTTGGGTTGGTCATCCTCGGGCCAGATTCATCAACCGCTTACTGCCCTTTATCTGAGAAATAACCTGAAAACTCTCTGATACGTCATTCACCAGCATCAGGTGTTGCGGTATTTCCAACGTTAGAGGGAGGTAAGCGGTTGATGAATCTGGCTCCTGGTCTGATTTAGGATCTTCATTTGCAATCGTTTAACCTACATATCGTTGGAACTCAAACCATGGGAGCAGCCAGTGTGGATTCTTTTCACATTACGTACATTGGACACTTCAAATCAAACTGAACACTGATGGTGAGACGACTAGAATAATTTTTTGTTCTTGGAAATATTACAGGGTGCGCATTAATTATTGGTCTGGGCGAAAATTTGCGGATGTTAACCGAGCGAGATTTTTTTTCTAGAAATTCAAGTGGTAATATTTTGTGTTTTGTTTATATTATGTTACACGGAAAGTTTTATCTACGTTCTTCGTATTCTAGGCTATGGTTAAAGCTCATCCGAAGCGCGCCGCCATCATCGGTCTTCACTACGAAGTCCATGAGTCGAAGAAAATTGCTCATCTTCCATCTGTTCTCCAGCGATTGGTCCGAAAGACGATTTAACGGTTCGACGAGCTTGAAAGCATATCGGACAAAGGACGAGGTGGAAAGATTTCTGCTGCAACGCCTCATACCATAAAAAAGGTTCGCGGGACGATTCCAGGTCGCACAGTGAGGAAGATCTTGAAGGAGGAAGGCATCAGCGCTACCTCTGCGAGAAACATTCTCAGAGGGAAGCTACATAGGCTTTCGCACTTACTGATAAGAGGCGGCACAGCACATTTCCTCTCGGCCCAAATGAAGAAGGTACGACTGAAGGGATGCAGGAGATTTCTGGAGCGCTCCGCAGATGGCAGGCACCTGAGCATCGTTTGAAGTGACGAGAAAATTTTCACAGTAGACCATATTGCGAATCCATAAAACGATCAGATTCTTACAACAGGTAAGAAGCAGACCATTTCTAGAGAAAAAGTCATCGTGAAAACTGCACATTCGAGCTCTGTTATTGTTTGGGGTGCGGTAATCTCACTCAGATGCGAAGCGTCACTGGTGTTCGTCGATGCTGGAGTGAAGATCAATAAGGAAATATATTTAAAATCAGCCCTGGAGAACGTTTTGAAGCCGTGATCCATTCCTCACTTCGGAGACAAGCAATGGTGCTTTCAGCAAGACTCGGCTCCAGCAGACGAGTCGAGTGTCGCTCAGCAGTCGTGTTTGCAGATTTCAACGGCTACGAAAAATGGCCATCAAATTCACCAGATCTGAACCGACTTGACTTTTTGGTCTGGTCAGTTTTTGAGCACAAGATCCCAGTTACAAGATCATAGAACTGGGTTTCGCTCAAAACTGCACCTACGAAGGCGTGGAATGATCTCGATAAGGACTACCTGCGTGCCACCTGCGGCGCCATCGTGACTCGTGTCTGAGAAGCTTCATACGCTCATGAGAAGGGCACTTCGAATGAAGATTATAATTTTTGACTTTTGAAGACCTTGGCAAAGACTGCGAAGCGTTTCTCTCTATTTTGAATTGTTTGCTTCGCTATGGCACTTCGATTTTTTGAGGCAACTTACCTGCCCCGATAAATAAACAAACTTAAATGTTACAAAACTTTTACTTCTTAAGAAAAACGGTGGGGGGTTGTGGTTTAAATCTTATTTTAGTGTATAGGTAGGCAGCATTTTTGGTGTGATAAATGAAGAGATCGCGTCAGGCATTAGTCTACCAATTTGCAGTTTTAATGTGATTTTTAGTGTAAATGCTGCTTATTGGAAACCGCAAAGTGAAGAAACTTGTGATTCCTACAGTTTCATTTGTCGTACCGCTGACATGAGTGTGACTTGCAAACAAAATTTTTGCTAGCAACCCAACGGAAACTGTGACGTTTTTGGACAAGTGCATGGCGCAATCTTTTCTTTTAGCAATAAAAGCTGCCGCCTTCTTGTATTTTGAAACAAGTGTTCTATTTATTTTATGTTGTTTATTTATTTGCACCATAACTTTGCTAACAGGCAACTATATGGACTCAGTATACTTAAAGAAACGAAGTGAGAAACAAATTGAGAGCCTCAACTCAACAATTCAAAACCATAAAAAACCAGAAAACCAGAAAAGAAATGACATCGTCGCTGTTCTACGGCGACAACAATCTTCATCAGGCGGTCATCGAAACGTTCTACGCTTGCAATCGCGTCACGGAAACGTTCGGAGACGATCATACCAACACCACTGGTGTTCTGGGGCTGCCGCACAAAACGGCCTTGAAGCCACGGCCAATGTCCCTCGACTTGCAGCAGGACCACCTCGTCTCCTTAACAGAAATCAACTCTTCTTCGCCCCAGTTCTTCTACCAACTCGCACGAGCGGTCTTCAACGATCTTGATTATCCCGACATATGAAGCATGACGTTCGCTCTTCATGTATGCTGCTACATGAAGAAAACAAGAAATCATTAGAAGAAGAAGACAAGCTACAATAATTACGTTCCCGACATTGCTCTATTACGCTCATGGGCTCCGATATTTATATCGATAGTGCTCAATTATTCTCGCGGACTATAACGACGACACTATCTATATCCATATTGCTCGACTGTTCTCGCGATTATAACGACTATTCTGCCTATATATCTAGATATCTTTATTTGCATATATATATACTTTACGGCGCGCAAACATATGCATTGTAGTAAATAATAAATAATATTAACCACTCCTATGGTTTCATTGGGCGTGTGTAGCGCAGTCGGAGGAGGCGCGACTGTCGCGTGCACCCGATACCAGGTTCCTGGTTCGGATTTCCCGCCCAGGCCAACCAAGCCTTCCATCCCTCCGGGGTCGGTGAATTGGTACCAGACTTGTATGGGAAGGATAGAGCGCTGACTTGTTCATCGGTTGGCCACCGCAAGTCATTGTATGGCCAAATACGCCTTCATGTCGCCTCCACGACATCCCGTAGAAGTAGAATGCGGTCCTTTATCCTTATCCTTATGGTTTCATTGTTATGTTTCCTTTTCTAATGTGTTACCTTGATTCTTTCCTTATTTTCACCGCTTAGTTTTAATACTTTTTACGTTGTTCTGCAATCCGTTAGTGCCTCCAGAATATTTCCTCACTCTCTATCCTCACTAACGATTAATAGGTTCGTCGACCTCATCAGTGCCCACATAACTGCTGCTTGGGAGAACGCGTGTGGAAAAAGTGTGAGGAAATTTTTGGGAGGCATTACATAGTAGACTGCAGAACAACGGAAACATTATTAAAACTAAGGGGTGAAAATAAGGAAGCCATGAAGATAACAAACTAGGAAAGAAAACATAACAATGAAATAGTAGGAGTGTTTAAAATATGAACGATTACGTGCGGTCAAACTGCGCCGGTGGTGTAAGGCGAACATCGCTGCCCGGAAAGCAGAAGATGCGAGTTCGAGTCCCGCCTGGCGCTGATCGCAACAAAACATCCCGTAACAACATGTAGCCTCTCTACCAGCCGCTACAGGTTTAAGCAGATGTGTTCTGAACGATTATTTCTGGTTCTATTATAAAAATTTTAAAATTTTAAAATTTCTGACTGTGTATTAACTTTTTGGAGCAGAGGCAAGTGACCAAAAAAAATTTCCATGAAGTCACACCAAGTTTTCCTTCTCGGAAGGTTTCTAGTTTTGTCTTGAAGACGCTCGTTTTGATTTAGAAAATGTGCGTTTTGATTTCAAAAGCGTCAGGTAGGTTATAAGACGGTCCAATATATTTAGAAAAGTGTCTAATTTGACGTGAAAATGGCAGATAATAGAAGTTCAATTCGAGACGAGAAGCTTGGCTCCTATACCCAGCTGGACAAAAAATGCAAGATTAAACACCAAACCGAGACGCTTCCTAGCATTCTCAATCCATCTCACAGCTGAGATGTGCTTTCAAAACTCCTCGCTAACATTGACAGCATTGTGGAAGCATGGCTTATCCAAAGGCTCCATTCATTGAATGAACAAGTGATGGAACAGCCGCAAATTCAAAGCAATGTTGAAATTGGTTCACCACCTTCCTAACCCTACCACGAACGTGGCAGCCGTTCTATCCACCAGCTGGCACGGGCGGCTGGACATTCGTCTTTTGAACGAAGCAGAGCAGATGATGATCTCGGTTTTCAGTCTTTGCGTTCCTTGTTATGCCTGCAGAGAAAGTAGAGGATGGGAAGCCTGTTGGTTCTTGGTCGGAAGACGCAATTCATGAGAAACGACCTGTATTTGATCCTCGATACCATGCAAATTTCGAGCTTGGCTCATCTTACCGGGGACGTCTACCGTACTATTTTTGCTTCATTTGGAAACTGCGAGACATACACAGTATGTCTAGAAAGAAGTTTAAATAGAGTAAGACAAGTTTAAACATATGCAACGAGGACCGTTTATAGGACAAAATTTTTCCCTCGCTGCCTGAAGGAGGGCGCAAGCGGATCCGCGCTGGCAGTAGTAATTTGCGTAGCAATGCTAGCACTTCTGAATTACAAAATTAGATATTGGAAGATCAAAGCGACCCGTCGCTTGAAGCGTTAAGGAGAGCATATAGTATACGTACCTCTAAATTCGAAGATTGTGGAATTGAAATCATTCTTAATTAAGTAGTTGACATCTATGTCAATTTTCCCGTCCTTTTTGCAGGTTGTTTTTTACACATACGTGCGTTTCTTTAGTTGCGTTTTGGTTGTTAACTTTGCTGTGATTGCTGTCACCGCTATAACCACACGCCTGTGCAATAAACAAAGAAACATGAAAAGGATATGACCAATAAATCCACATATTAGGTCGTTGGGAAAGTTTTTAGACTAATTGCATTGTAAGATTCAAAACAGCGTATCTTTGCCAGCTGAAGTTGTGAGCGGGCCGGACTTACCTTGGAAGATTTGTGATTCATGTCCTGTATATGTGACTGGTCAGCGGCATGCGCGATCGTCTCCTGTCCCCAATGGTGCCTTAGCAATGGACGACAAGAAGATGCTCTATCGACCAGCTCTCCTTTCACGGCACCGCTCCGGCCGATCCGAGAACGAGGCCCATCGCTTTCTACAGGAGACAGTGGAGGAGCAAGCCCCCTCTCGAGCGACGTGCTTCACGTGGTACTGCAGCAAGTTCGACAGCGGTGACGAATCGCTCGAGGATTCCCGACGCACAGGTCGACCACATACGCAGAACAGACAGCTCGTACTCGCCACCTGCGGTGCTCAACCTGATCTTTCTGTACGCGTACTTTCATACTTTACAAATACTCCTAAGTCCACAGTACACGATGCCCTTCGGTCTTCAGGCAAAGTCGCGAAGTTGCCACGAGTCGTCCCACATGCTTCGACGTCTCCGGACAAGTGGAAGCTTGTTGATACCTGCACTTCTCTCCTCAACCGTCGACGTACATTTGCATGGATCGACTCGATCGTCATGATGGACGGAAAGTATTGCTTCCCCCCTTTGGTGCGTCGCAAGCACTGGGTGGACTTCGATAAGATGCCCCAACCACTGCCGAAGTCTCGATCACGACAAAAAGGAGTTGTTTACCTTCTGGCGGACATCAATGGCTCAGTATTCTGGGAATAGGTTCCTACCGGTTCCATGGTCGACTCGAACATGTTCTGCGCTCAGCTGGAGAAAATGAGCGAAATCCTGCGTAGTCGCAATCACAGAAGAGGAAAAGGTCTTCTTCTCATGGATAACGCCAAACCACACTCAGCAAAGAATCCGCAGAAAACATTGGAGGAACTCGGGATTGATCTGGTACCCCATCTGCCGTACTTACCCGATCTTACTCCCAGTGACTACCAAAGTTTCCGTTCGCTGTGGGCTTTCTTTTGTGAGGATGTCAAAAGTGGTGTCAACAACTTCTTGCTTTCCAAGTCTTCGGAGTTCTTCGCTCGTGGTACTCGCTCTCTACCGGAAGGATGGCAATATGTGATATATCCTAATGGTGAATATTTTGTTGAGTGATAGTGGTTGTTAATAAAGTTATTAACTATACAGTGTTCTTCGACATTAGTCTAAAAACTTTTCGGACAACGTAATACTTGAAGGAAACGCACATTGCTGCCTCGAGAAGGCAGACGTTAGCTTAGACGGGCTCAGAGCAGTTACTATAGTCCCCTAATCGGATTAACTAGCGCTACTCCCGTGGGATAACAGTGGCCAACGTCATGCGACGGAAGCCCGTTCTTCTTCCGTGTCGATGTAGTGATAGGGGGGAAGAGATATGTAGTTGAGCTCAAGGGAAGCCTTGCCCATGAGCTTGGGCCAAAGTGCTCGTACCACTGATGTTCGCGCTTTTAGGATGGGTAGAAGGAAAGTGTGGAGTTCCGGATAGTTCCCTCGGTGCGCCTTGCACTAGCTTTCCTCCGAAAATTTTTAGAATCACCTGGACAGGTCGTGAAATTTGGGAATCTCTGTTGCTGAGAATTAGTTGGCCTGCCAAAGTTCGGCCAATAATCGATATTCATCGATCAATACTGGTCTCAAACCGCTTGTATGCATAGTTTTCAGTGCACATTGGCTCATCCTGTCCTGTGATTGCACCGTCTCCGTCTCCTACAGTTCATTATAGCCAAAAATCGTTTCATTCACTGCCATCAATTTGCCGCCTAAGAGTCAGTGAGGATAATGACCCAGTGCTAAATGTGGTGGTTACTGAATTCGCATTATCTCTCAATCAAATGGGAAACTTCTGGCCGAAATCAATAATTATTAGGTTGTAACGAATTAAATGGCACTGGCTCGCGCCATTTTTTGGCGCGTCTTTACGCGTTTGATCAAGAACAAACCGTAACAAGTGGCATATCATTTAGAAGCGCAAGCTTTGCTCTACCGGTGAGTACCAAATTTTCTATGTAAAAGTGGGAAAACTTTAGAGTTTTATTGACTTATTTTCAGATGGACAAAAGGGTAATCCGAGGCATTTATTGTATGAATTCAAGCTGGGCACTACAGCTAAGGAGGCGGACGAGAAGATCAACGCCGCATTCGGTCAAGGATGTTCCACAATTCGGACGGCGTATCGTTGGTATCAGAAGTTCCGGAATGGAGATGAGAGCTTGGAAGAACATGAAGGTCGTGGGAGGCATAGTGATGTTGATGAGGACAAGCTGAGAGATGTGGTAGAGGATGATCCACATAAAGGTACCAGGGAGATAGCGAAGGTTCTTGGCGTCAGTCACAACACAGCTGCCCGGCATCTGAAGGAAATTGGAAAGACCAAAAAGCTGGAAAGATGGGTGCCTCACGAGCTGTCTGAGGAGCAAAGAAACCGACGATATGAGATCTCGTCCGCACTGCTTATACGGAACGAAACGGACCCATTCCTTGATCGCATCGTAACCTGTGACGAGAAATGGATAATGTACGACAACAGGCGACGATCGACACAGTGGGTGGACAGCGATGAGAGCCCCAAGGTTTTTGCGAAGCCGGAATTGCACCAAAAGAAAGTAATGGTGACAGTATGGTGGTGTTCGCTGGGAATTATTCACCACAGCTTCCTCCCTCCCGCTGAATCCATCACGGCAGAGAAGTACTGCATTGAAATTGAAGAAATGATGAAAAAGTTGAAGGATATCCGGCCGGCCTTGGTAAACCGAAGGCGAGTTCTCCTTCTGCACGACAATGCTCGCCCCCATGTAGCACGGATGACATTGCAGAAATTGAATGAGCTGAGCACTGAAACTCTACCACATCCTCCGTTTTCTCCCGACCTCTCCCCAACAGACGACCATTTCTTCAAGCATCTTGGCGACTTCTTGGTAGGGAAAATATTCAAATACCAACAGGATGCCGAAAGTGCCTTCGAAGATTTCGTCAATTCCAGAACTTCTGATTTTTAGCTACTGGGATAAAAAAAGCTTGCGTCACGTTGGCAAAGATGTGTAGAATCAGAAGGTTTTTATTTCGATTAATAAACTTGCTTACAAGCCGAGATATTAGCTGTTTAAATTTACAGTGGTTCAGTGCCATTTATTTCGTTACAACCTAATATTTATCAAGACCGATTTACTAATTTCGTTCCAGTATGGGATAGTATTATGTAGTGGTGGAATTGTTGCAGTTTAATGTGTTGAAAAAAATGCTTCCTGTCAGGTTGATATACGTGCGCACACACGCTTGCCTGGATGCACGGACAGACGCACCCTTTCGCCTATTGTTTTTCTTGACCTCTAAGCAAACAGGTGCATCCAGGTCGTCCTTCTAGAAGCAAAATCTAATTCGGTTTCGCACAAAAGTCTATTCATTGGCCGCTTTCGATTTGTAAGATTTTGTTCGTTATGTTGTTAACTCAGCGGAAAAAAGAATATGACGGCTACTGCAATCGTCCTGCTATTTCAAACTATTATGGCCAAACGATAATAAGCTATTAGTGTTAATAAATGAAAGAAAAACACTGAATATAATTAAAAATAAATACCCAATAAATATTTTCTTCAATCATTTCGGTTCAGTTACATATGTAAGCGTTCGTTGGCACAGTCGCCCATAGGGCGTAGATTAGTATTTTGTTCTATAGTGGACTGAGTGAAGTTAGCCACTCAAACATGGCAAATATTGTTGCGGACGCACGCACATGCGCACATACGGACGCATGGATGATCTGGAACTGTATCACATGCTATATTATTGAACAGTTGCAGAACAAACGAAGAAAACTGAAGCCCACAAGTTCAACAGAAGCGCAAATAATGTTATAAAATGACCTCCTTTCGAAGGTTTGAAGCGAACCGCGATAATGTGGCTTTGTAGCGAAAAAGCGGCTACTTTCCGGCGCGTAATTAGAGCGGAACTACTGTTTTCGCTGACGAGATGGTCTACGCCCGCCGCACGTTTCCGTTCGTCGTTATTCTTAGAATCGACGAACGAGACCGCGTTGTCCGTGAAAAAACGGCGCATCGAGCTGGTTTCTACGTCATCAGAACGCTCAGACCAAGGATACACGACAACGACGAATTCCGAGCTGTTTGATTAGGGCCACGGCTCCTGTTTGCTTTCGGACGGCCTTTCGGCAGATCCAAGGGGTGAGAAAACACACGCCACGATGTCAAATGGAGGTCTTCTCCTATCCTCAGAAAGAGTAATGGCCCCCACAGAGTTCTGCGGCAGCGCCGCGGCCCTATGCTTAACCATAGGGCAGAGACGCAGAGCTCGCCGCCGGCGGCGTCCCTGCCCTATCCTTAACCATTGCGGCGAGCGGCGTTGCCGCAGAACTCTGTGGGGGCCTTAAGAAATGCGGTCATTGGGCCACCGAATAACGCGCCCCGATTGGAATGTACGCGCATGCTCAAAACAAGTAAGCAGCTGCCAGTGACTTTAAATGGACCAGCCTAACAGTCGTCCACTATATCCTTAGCACGAGTCTGCCATTCTAACGGCCAGTCTTATTACTGGTTGGGTCTCGCCCCACAACTCAATGATATCGATCGGTATTGATCGATCAGAGTCGTGATTGCTAACATGGCTCAGCGGCTATCATATCTGCGCGGTTCCCACTTTATGCCACTATTTTTGTGCAAAAATTGATTAAGCTGATCGACATCGAAGTGTCGATCAATGCTGCCCGCTCATTATGGATGCTATGCCTGTTTTCTGGTCATCCTGTTGCATGTTGCCCTCATCAAGCAGTTGCTTGTGTGCGAAGATCGACAACATTGATCTATATTCATTGTTGGAGTTGTTTCCTTATTGCTGTGGCGAAACCTAAAGTGGCTTTCACACTGCTGTTGCTGCTGTTCCAGCAACGAACAACGAGAAAGGGGTGGAGTTTGGGGATGGGGGACTGAAGCCAAGATATGCCTAGGAAAGTGCGGCGTATGCCAGCCGGGTTTTCTTTCAGCTTAACAATGGGCGATTGCCAGCGAACTGAAACCCCGGCGGCGGATCACCCAAGTTTACGATGTATTCAGCCAACAACGCGTCAGGGTAAGAATGGGGATCAAGTGCAGAGCTTAGGGATTCAGAATACGTGCCGAAGACGTCGTCCAACGTGCGTCGGGATTCAGAAGACGTGAAGCAGACGTCGTTCAACGTGCGTCGGGATTCAGAAGACGTGCCGAAGACGTCATCCAACGTGCGTCGGGATTCAGAAGACGTACCGAAGACGTCGTCCAACGTGCATGGCGAGCCGTAGACGTGCCGAACACGTCGGCAACCGTGCATGGCAAGCCGTAGACGTGCCGAACACGTCGGCAACTGTGCATGGCGAGCCGTAGACGTGCCGAACACGTCGGCAACCGTGCCTGGCGAGCCGTAGACGTGCCGAACACGTCGGCAACCGTGCCTGGCGAGCCGTAGACGTGCCGAACACGTCCGCAACCGTGCATGGCGAGCCGTATACGTGCCGAACACGTCGGCGGTACAAACTTCAGGCCTGGGGGTAATCGAGGTCACTGAACACGAATCTGAAGTCGACCAATCGACATCGATCGATATTATCGATTTTTTGAGGATGACGTTCAAGCGGCACGAAACTTCGGCCCTGGGGGTAATCGAGGTCGCTGAACACGAATCTGAAGTCGACCAATCGATATCGATCGATATTATCGATTTTTGAGGATGGCGTTCAAGTGGCGCGAAACTTCGGCCTTGGGGGTAATCGAGGTCGCTGAACACGAATCTGAAGTCGACCAATCGATATCGATCGATATTATCGATTTTTTGAGGATCACGTTGAGGAAGATCAGCCGATCCATCTCGATTAACATAATGGTCAGAAGACCTAGGGAAGAATAGGAGACCCGTAGCGGCCATGGCGTCCTATTCTCGGGGTTTGGTTGCGAAGTCCCCAACCAGTCGTAGGCGGCCCCTAGGCCGCCGAACGACTGGTGATAAGATAAGACCTGTGATATACCTCCGTGGCGAGCATCAGCCACAAGAAATGATGGCGATCATTATTGTAGCTGAGCCCGCGCAACCGTTGCGCAACCGATGCCGGTGTTGCTAATGCGGAGTTGCGGCAACAGCGGTGTGAAAGCCCGCTCGTTGCTGTTGTTGCTCCTCTGCGTCTCTGCGGTATGCTTCATCATTACGGCACCAGTTGCGCAACAGCAGCAACGGCAGTGCGAAAGCCGCTTATTGGATGCAATAAACGTTTGATTCACTACTCAAACGGCAATAATTTCGAGATAAAATATTAATATTATCCTATTATATATGAGTGAGAACGGTCGTTTGTCTTAAACCGCAATAATTTCGAAATAGAATAATAATATTATCCTACTATATATAAGCGAGAACGGTCGTTTGTCTCAAACGGCAATAATTCTGAAATAAAATATTAATATTACCAGACGTTCAACGGCCTACCGGCCGCCAAACGTCTGGTTGGGGCTTCGCCCCAAACCCGGAGAATAGAACATCTCGAACGTTTTCTTCTCCTCTTTAAACCTTCTCTCATTCATTACAGTAAAAAAAAAAACTGGTTTCGCTATATAGAATAGTCTAGCGGAGTAGGGCAAAACAGGTCCATCACCTTCACTGGACCCCTCTTAACTGGTCCCTTGTCACTGGTTCCCCTTTATTGTCAACCCTTTTCCGGTCCACCCTTCACTGGTCCCCCTTCCCCTTCGTCGGTCCCTACTACTGCTCCCACCTTCACTGGACCTCCCTTTACTGGTCCCCTCGTTCTGGTCATCCTATCCTTCACCGATCCCCATTACTGGTCCTACCCTCACTGGTCCCCCTTTTATTCATCAACCCTTTTCCGGTCCCCCATTCACTGGACTCCTCCCCAACTCACCGATCCCCATTACTGGTCCCTTCCTCACTGGTCCCCCCTTCACCTGGTCCCCTCTTCACTGGACCTCCCCCCCCCCTTCACCGATCCCCATTACTGTCCCTTTCTCACCGGTACGCCCCTTACTGGACCCCTCCCCCTCCTTCACCGGCTCCCCCTTCACTGGATCCCCTCCCCCTCACCGGTCCCCATTGCTGGTCCCTCCTTTATTGGTCAACCCTTTACCGGTCCCCCTTCACTGGACCCCTCACCCTCCTTCACCGGTCCACCCTTCACTGGACGACTCCCCCCTTCACCGGTCCCCATTGCTGGTCCCACCTTCACTGTACCTCCTTTATTGGTCAACCCTTTACCGGTTCCCCTTATTGGAACCCCATCCGTCACCGGTCCCCCATTTCTGGTCCCACCTTCACGGGTAACACGTCGTTTGAATCCGGAACCCTCGCGCGACATCGGTGACACCTCTTCTCAACCCGAACGTCCTTGGTGGGACATCTGTGACATGTCATCTGAACATGGACGCCTGTCGACAACTTCAACAGTTGACAACTGGTGACAACTATAACCCCCGGTGAACGATCGGTGTATGAGTGAGTGTGTTTGTTTGTTTGCACAAAAGTGCTGGAGGAGTGTGTTGGGAGGAAGTATGGGATGGGGGGGGGGGGGAGGAGTGTGTTGGGAGGAAGTATGGGATGGGGGGGGTTGTAGTTGTGTGGTGTCATCTACGTCGTGTTGATAGGGGTCAGAAGACGTAACGCCGATGTCACGCAAAGGGCGCCCGAGTTCCGAACATGTGTCATCAACGTCGTCAAAGCGAGCGTCCGAGTTCAGAAAAGGTGTCACCGACGTCGTTCAACAGACGTCTGGGTTTAGGAGACATGTTACCAATGTCCGTCCAGGTTGAGAAGATGTGTCACCGATGTCGCGCAAAGGGTGTTCGGATTCGGACGACGTGTCATTGATGTTGGGGTGTCTGAGTTAGAAAGACGTGTAACTGATGTCATGCAAAGGACGTCCGACTTGAGAAGACATGTCACCGACATTGTTCATCAGGTGCCTGGGTTCAGAAGAGGTGTCACTGATGTCGCGAAAGGCCTGCTCGGATTCAAACGACGTGTTACCAGTCAAGGTTGGACCAGTAATGAAGGATGGTGGTCCAGTAAGGAGAGACAGGTTGACCAATAAAGGGGGACCAGTGAAGAGGGGACCAGTAAAGGGTGTACCAGCAATGGAGACCGGTGAAGGGAGGAAGGGTCCAGTGAAGGTGGGACCGGTGAAGGATAGGGCGACAAGTAAATCGAGGTCCAGTGAAGGTGAGAGCAGTAGTAGGGACTGACGAAGAGGAAGTGGGCGAAACCAATAAAGGGTGAACCGGAAAATGGTGACAATAAAGGGAACCACTTAAGAGGGACCTGTAAAAGGGAGACCAGCGTGGGAACGGTGAAGGAGGGGGGCCCAGTGAAGGTGGGAGGACCTGTAAAAGGGTCACCTATAAAGGGGATCCAGTGAAGGTGGGACGTAATGGAGAGCGGTTAAGGGGGTGGGGGTCCAGTGAAGGGGACCAATAAATGGGGTACCAGTGAAGGACCAGTCATGGGGGACCAGTAATGGAGCCAATAGAGGGAACACCAGTTAATGGGGTTCAGTAAAGGATCCAGTAATAGAACCATTAAAGGGAGACAATAATTAATAAATAGAACGAGTACTTCAGAGAATGAATCGCGTGCATGCAATACATGGTGAGGCACCATAGGAGCAGTCTTGAAGATTTTGCCCTACCGTATTCTACTATGCCATTCTATATAGCAAAACCAGTTTTTTTACCGTAATGAATGAGAGAAGGCCTAAGGAGGACAAAACTTTCGGGGTGTCCTATTCTCCGGGTTTGGGGCGAAGCCCCCAACCGGACGTTTGGCGACCGGCAGGCCGTTGAAAGTCTGGTATTATCTATTAGATAATATTGATCGATTTTGGTCACTCGGTCGATACCGCTTACTTGTTGTCAATCCAACATTGATCGATAATCAACCATCGATCGATTATACTTAATTGTTATAAAATCTGCAGATCGGGGTACATTTACGTGAGGCGTACCTCTGCCCCTGAACGGACTAAATAACAACCATCGAGTAGTTGTAAAAACATCGATTTGAAATTAATTTTGCGCGGACAGATAGACCGACGTACAGTTATAGCTATTTTATAGTGTTGCCCTTGGGATGAGCCGTCTACTTGCTACTGAAAGTATGTGACACTAGCTTTGCGCACTCTTACGCTCTTATAATGGCTTTTGGGTTTATTTTTGACTTCTCCGGTCTACATGGATGCTGGAAGAACAGTAAGCTAAGCTTAAGCCTGAACTTGTTTGGCATGCTCAGTGAGCGGGCTGCTCCACTGAACCAAACGATTGCAAAATACATTTATTTAATAATCGCATGTGACACGTATGAAGAACTTTGCGCTGTGAATTCGTCGTGTCGAAGGATGTCAAGTTGGCACCGCAACTTTCTTATCATCGACATTATCCTTCTTTTTCAATGGCTCGCCGCTTGGACCTATTGAATTCTTATAATCCTCCTTGAATTTATCCCGCTTCTCGCGATAGCGCCCGGGATATCGGGTCTGAAACTGGAGGAAGATTGAGAAGTGCCTAGATTACACACCTCACACGTCGAAACAGAACAGAAGAGAGGGACCCTAGGCTCAGCACATGAAGAACTCACCCCAATGTAGTCCACTACGCTAGCAACGACAAACAGAAACTGCGTCTCTCGTTGCAAGCATGAGGCCCTCTGATTTCGAAGGTGGTGGAACATCTCCACGAGCTGAAAGAAGTCGCAGATTGGTATAGAAAGTAGCCAAGGCGTTGATAGCATAGCTCTAAAGGGACCATTAGGACAAAGTTCTGACATAGCCTGCACCGTTTTAAACCATGGAATAAATCCATTAATTAGCTGGTAGCAGGGGCTCAATAGCATTGTGCAGTTTGTTGAATACCGACATCCTCCGACATCCTGAATGATTGCTGGCCCTCAAGAAGCATATGATGGGTGGAAAAAACGGTGCAACTACACAAGTGGCCCCATGCAAACTCATACAAGCCCAGCAAGTTCGAACAGAATCTCAAATACGCAGAGGGTGATGAAGCCTTCGATTAATATTATGACCTGACGATGACAACGGCGATCAAAAGAAAATGCTGGTTTGGCGCATAGGTTCTTCCGCTTAACACATTGACGACAATATGAGCCACCGGTGGCTGATACGTGTCCGCCTGTGTGGGGACAATATGAGCCACCGGTGGCTCACAACTTTTCGTGATATTTTTCTACTGCTGCCGTCGGTTTCCATAGAGGTTTTTTTCAGTCCCCTAATCACCGGTAGGAAAATGTCAAACAGGAGCAAGCAAATAATCGTTGCTTTCATCAGTTATATCGAATTAAAAATTTCAATAGGAAAGAGGCCAGTTCTACAATCAAGGCAACTCAAATGAGTCTCATTCGCCATAATTCCGTCTATTACCCCAATGGGTTACTTCGGGTGCTGATCAGGAATCCGACATCCGTTTTCGATTACGGTGGGTTACGGTAGGTACGGGTGATTAAGGCTGTCGGAGTTATGCTCATCGAGTTCGCCCAAACTTCCGCTATGGAGGCTACATATTCGTGGTGCTGATCACGAGTGTGGCATCCGTCTTCGAAAATTTCGAAACTTGTCGGGTGAATTTTTTCTTTGGCCACACGGTGCAGCTTGCAGGAGTTGACCAATGCCGTTTACGTGAGAAGATGGAAAAAATACGAAATACCATGCGCATGTGTAGAGGGTTTGTTGGGTAATCCGGGAATTTCTTGATGACTAATATTATTGACGTTGCTCTGCTTGATTTATGGTTATACATATATCCGTGTCACTGACGGCTTGTTGTTGTTTTTAACGCTGTTTACGCTAGACTTTCGTCTATGCCTTAATAAAAAATTAAACAAATGTGCGGCGGACAGAGGGACAATAGGTGGCCAGTTGATCACTACAGTATCGACATCTTGCCCTCATTGTATGCATGGATTATATTAGGGGGGGGGGGGAGGGGGAGAAGTAATGAGACTCTCCATGCTGTGCACATATATGTCGTGACTGGAGTCCGGTTTCATGCTTCTCATATTTGTATGTATGTTTGCTACTTACTGAAGGCCATCTGAGAAGTGACCACTTTCGCCCTTTCCAGAAGTATGCCGAAACCCCAGCCTGACGAGTCGACCTGTGTCGCGCAAATCTCTCTCGATTCTCAACCCCGAGCAGCCTGGAGTCAATAGTCACGCAAGATGAGAAGTACGTCTTCTTCCTTAACCCTGCCAAGCAGCGAGTCTGGGTGAGACCTGGTGACTTGTTACCGACCTTCGTTCGGCGGGATGTTCACGGCGAGAACACCTGCGCTTTTGAGTCTGCGCCCATGGACCGGTATACTGGAAGCTGTTTTTCAAAAGATGGACTCTAAGGCCATGGTGAACGAAATAGAAGAGATGGACCGCGACTCGCATTTATTCGGTCTCGGCGCTCCAAGAAGATCCTCCTCTTCGACAACGCCGCAACCCATGGGCAAAAGTGACCACGGATAAGCTTGCTCAGCTGGGCTACGTTTACATGCCTCACCCAGCGTATTCGCGGACATCTCTCCATGCGACTATCATTACTTCTTGAGCCTATAGGAATTCATGGCCGGAAGGGACACAAGGACCCAAGCAGACCTCGACAACCATAACGAGCAGTGGATCTGCACCAGGCCTAAGCAGTCCTGGAAGGATGACCAGGAAGTTGGCTGATCGATGGCAGCATGGTCATTGACCTTAGTGGTGAATACATTCCTCAGCACCGTTGAGTTGTAATTAGGTTATAAAGAGATGAAGAAATTTGCTGAATTTGTCTCATTACTTTTGGCCCACCCTAATAATTGACTTGTCCGTCGTTGTTGACCTCGAATAATGATGATGCATGGTGGACAGTATGAAGAGTTCCCTTTTATCTCCCCACCACTCCATTCTTGTTCGGCTCTACGAGTCTGATCTTGTGGAGCCTGTTCGTGTTTGCACTCTGACTATAAATGACGGATCCGTACAAAAAAATACAAAAAAGTACACGAAAAAAGTGGTCTGCGAGGGACACGTGGCTTATAGCGCGCACGTTCCACACGACCTTCTGCCGCAAACTGCGATTGTCGTCAATGTGTTAAAAATTTGAACTTGTACCTGGGGAGCTAGCACATAAAGAACCGTGGAGAGCGGCCTAGCAGTCTGTCTCGCCTTGATGCCACCAGGGCCTGCTTCGTACCAGCACCAATTCGCTTGTGCAGTATTGTCATTCTCTGCTAGTAAATCTACTGTCTATCGTATGTGTCCGCAATGCGAGGAGGTTAGCTCTTATACGTAGGCGGGTGGAAGAGAGCCTTGATCCCATTTTAAGGTCGCCACAGCGGTGATCCTGAAGAATTATTGGCCCTCAGGAGGCATATGAACGTAGAAAAAGAGTTTAAGCACCGAGAACTCAATTCATCTCCAGGTCACAGTAAGGCCTCCAGTCTGTTCCGATTATTGTCTTATGGTCCTTAGGGTTAGTCCTGGTCCAAACACAAGCTGTGTGCTGAGCTGTGATGCCCGTTTTCTAGCCATTACGTGAGGGTAGAAAATGGTTTGGTTTCCTTACGATTAGTTAATTACGGTATGAGACGAATGGAGCAGCTCATACTTTTTTTGTTTTCCTGTCCGCTTTTTTCCTGCCATCTATTTTGTAACTGCTTTTCGGAGGCCTTTCGGTCTTCAATATTTCACTCCGGTGTCCTCGTTGCCCAACATTTTCATTCCTAACGCCTTCTCACTAGCTCGAGTCGCGAGTAAGGTTTTACTAGTTTCAGATTCGGGAATATCATGTGGGGGCTGTTAGATAGGTACAAAAGACGCCCGTAAAAGCTTAATCAACCGAAAGAAGGTGCATGTGTACATTAGCATGAGGCGACGTACGTCAACTTGTAACTGGTTCGTGAATAGGCGCTGAAGAATGACGTCGATAAGAATGACGGTTCCGGCTCGACCAACACCCGACACACAGTGGACAACGACAGGTCCACTGGCGACGCGCTCTGACTGAAAACAGGTAGCGAAAGTGAGCGAAGGAGTTGAAAGCTTCGTATCGACCGAAAAGTAAATGGACGGACAATTTTTAGGAGCGCTGTAGTGCTATCATCTTCTGCCTTTGCTTTCTGATATATACCATTTTCACGTAGAATTGAGCACTTCTCAAGCCATATTGGACACTCTTCTAAGCTAGTCTAATTGTAAGACCTCTGTAATCAAAGAAAACTCTTCCAAATCGAAACGAGCTTCCTCTAAATTAAACTAGAGGCTCTCCAAAAATGTTCGAATAATTTTTTTGTTCAAGGAAAATCTTAATATAACTTTCAATGAAGATTCAATTTAACTCGCAATACGAGATCGTATAGTTGGAAATTTTATAAAAATTTTATTTTTCGGAAAAAAAACAATTATTCAAAGCTTGTTTTGAAGAGCAGGAAGGCGGCCATTTTATATTGCCAGAACAGAGACTGGGCCACGCCCACGTCCGACTCTTCGCGATATTTATTTGATTGATAGCACAATTGGTACTAAGCGGGCTGGTGCCCGACCTGTCGCGCCATCCGACGCATCGCGGCGCTGCGGTCGGGCGGCCACGCCCCTCCACCAATAACGGGCGCACCCTGCTCAAATGGATCAATCGCGCGGGAGCGCGCCATACTTTGAATTGAAATGGATCAATCGCGCGGGCAGCGCGACATGACACCCGCCCCTGCTGGGGGGCGTGGCGTAGGAAATTGCACCGCTGTTCTGCGGAACGGAAACTTTTGTTTTGCGTTTCAAAGGTTTAATAACGTAGTCGTTAGACTCTCGGTGAAGCCTAGGGGTTGGGATGGGTGAGCAAGGGAGATGAGAGGAAGATGGCACCCCCCCCCCCCCCCCCAGCAGGGGGCCGGTGTACTCCTGACCGTCCTCCGGGTGCGCGCCATACTTTGAACTCGAACGTAATGACCAATGGGATCAATAGCGCCGCTGCCGCTATTGGTGGAGGGGCGTGGCCGCCTGACCGCCCTTCGGCGATGCAGCGAGTGGCGCGACAGGTCGGGCACCAGCCCGCTTAGTACCGTAAAATGTCTGTTTGCATGCAATTTTACAATTGCAAGCGGTGCAAAATAAACAATTGTAGAAACACACATTCTTGATTCAACTTTCTTGCTGTATGTAAGCAGTATTTACACTGTCAGTCAAATAAATATTGCGACTTGCTTTTCGATCTTCGATCCAGTCTTTTAATGCGCTACTTGATTTTTGCCCTGTTGCGCTTCAAAACAAAATTTTACTTTTTATTTTTCTTAAAAATAAAATTTTGATAAAATTATTACACTTGTCGGGGCAGCTGAACTAGAACAGTTTCAAAGAAAATTCTACCAAATTTTCCTTTGACAAAAAATTGTTTTGACTATCTAAGTCAGTCTGTAATTTACCCTGCCTAAAGTTATTTCGATTTAGAACAGATCGCCTTAATTTCATAAGACTTAAGCTAGCTAATAGTGAGTCCAATTTGGCGTGAAAACTGTCCAATTTGATTTGAAAAGTGTCCAATTCATCGTGAAAACGGTACAAATATAAATGCATCTATAAAGACTCGATATAGAGACCCAGAGCAATGAAATATCGCTCACAAACGAAATCTTCAACGGCTACCTGATTGTTCACCGATACTAAGCAAAGCTCTTTACAATTTGTCTTACAAACCGCTCCAACAATTCGAAGCATCCGCAAAATCATCGTAGTTGACGGCGATTTTCCGGTGTCATTTTTCGCTTTGATCAACTTTACGAGTAAACTATTTGAACAACCGTCTGGTAGCACTTCTAGTGTGTAAACGACGAAGCGAGTTTCTTCATCCATCTGGAAAAGCATCAATGTTAACAGGAGATGTAGCTTTGTGTAGGTGAGTGCTACCTTCTTTGTATTAACAAACATTCGACCATAATTGGTAAATGCTCCCGGTTTCGGCGGAAAATACGACACAATTCGGTCGGTGTCTTCTGCATCCTGAAACAATGGGGATCGAACAGTGAATCAAGCGTCCTCGTTATTATCAGGCAAAAACCCGAAGACCATCCAGGGCCAGATTTATCAACGACTTACAGCAATCTAACGGTGCAATACTGCCGAAATTCCTGATAGTGAGGTTATCAATAAGAAACACTGAAGCATTTCACCATATTTTGTTGATAAGCCGCGCTATCAGCGATTTCGGCCGTAATTTTCTCCGTTAAACTGCTGTAAATCGGTGATGAATCTGGTCCGAAGTGGAGATTCATTATCACCAAACAAATTGAATTAAAAGATGGCGGGAAATGGAGAGCGTAGAAGGCCGAGAAAAATGTCAGCAGTTAAATTCGGTATGGTCTCAACTCTCAGCCAACCAGTTGTCAGTGGATTCATAGTTATTCTCTAGCTAATCTGTTCATCGTTGCTACGTAATGTTCCACCATTGCTATCACAGCGTATTTTCGGCTAGCTTACCATATACCCTCCAATGGTGAACATACAAAGGTGACTGCCAACAAGGATGACATCCATAAAATGGATGAAAACACAGCAAACATGGGTCGGAGATTCATCAACGACTTACATAACTTTAACAGAGAATTCACAGTGGAAAACTCAGATAACGCGGCTTATCGTTCACCATATCGCTTGATAATCCGCGCTATCAGGGATTTCGGCTGTAGTTTACTCTGTTAAATTGCTGTAAGTCGTTGATGAATCCGGCCCCAGGTCAGAAAGTATCAAGAAACCACATCCGTCTCCGGCTTAGTAATTTGTTTATGATTCTATGTTTCAATTCAACAGGCTTATCACCCTTCCTTAAATAAGGGATCTTCTAAGGTAGGTACTTACCGTACGAAGTCCAGCTCAACTCTTGTCTAGCAGCCAAACAAATGTTATTTCCTCTATTCCTCCCCCTGTGATTTTTAGGAAAACACTCAATATATCAATTCAGAGGATATGGTAGACGTAATTGATTCCGATACGAAATAAGACTCAACACTAATCTAACAACGAAAGAATACTAGGTGACCATGGAATGTTGAGATGAGGCGTATATCACTGGAAACGGCTTCGAACGCTGATTCCAAATATTGTTCTGTTTCTGCTGCGCGCATCTGTGAACGGAGTTATGGACCATTTTCAGTATGGCTCAGAGCTCGAGTAGCCGGAAAACTGCGCCTGTGGCCGAGCAGTGGTGGCGCTGAGGGTGGAGGAGCAGCGTGGTGAGATGATGTTCATGGTTCGACTCCGCTGTGGTGCAGGATTTTCGCATTTCCTAAAAACGATTTGCACGGTCAACCAAAGCTCTCCATGTCAATTGGCGAAGTTTGTGCAAAATCGATTATCATGATTCCACCACCCGTTCTTACAAGCGGGTGTTCAGTACCTTAGATAGCCCATGGGCGATTTTTTTTTTGGCACATGGGGTCGGTAAGGGCAATACTGCTGACTTATCTTCCAAAATATGTTCTCACAACATCACAACAGGCATGAACAACATCACAAATACAACAATTATACGTACATTTCTTCTTGCCGTTCAGAAGCATGTGCAAAGTTTCCACCTCTCATATATTGACACACGGTATAAAGTCCTGACTTCACTCCCACGACTTAATTCTTCGAATTGCATCGCTGATTTACACTCAATTTTCTGTCCCAAGGTTCAGAGCTTTTCTCACGTATTCATAGTACGCTGCAGGATACCTGCACAGTCTCTCTGGGTCGTCTGATGCACCAATTTAATATTGTTTCCCTACTGACAGAGTAGAGCACTGCTCTTACAGCGGCTGCACTGATGTATTTTTTATCCGCTGCGGTCATTGCCATCAGCTGCTATGTTTTGAGCATTTCGCAGTGTTATTTCACAGTTGCTAGTGTAACGCACTGTTTGTCTTCTCGTCATGTTTTTAGCAACTATTCATGATAAACAGTATGTTCGTGCCAGTCGTCACAATGAAGACGAGTCTTTTCTGATGACCTTTTGCGTTGTGATCTGAAATATAGAGCTTTGGCTGATCGTGAAAATTTCTGCATTACAGGGGAGTCTAACCATAAACCATCCCGGCTCACCACGCCACTCTTCTACCCATTCCGCCACCACTGCCCGGCCAGCATGGCAGTTTTCAGGCTACCTGAGCCGGGAGCCATGCTGAAAATGGTCCACTCCTCCGTTCACAGATGCGCACAGCAGAAACGGAACACATATTTGGAGTCAACTTTCGAAGAAGCATCCAGCGATATGTGTCTCGTCTCAAAGTCCCATGGTCACCTAGTATCATTCCCTTGTAAGTACCAGTAAAATTAAGGTACAAGCGTCTTCAAGTTGGGGATAGGGTAGCTTCCCATTAACTGGAACGTACATTTACAAGATTAATTATGGCTGAGCACGATTCTTGGAAAATCATTCGCCAAAAGTCTTCAATCGTGTTTTCCATTGGCGCCTAAACGAAATAGGTTTTCCATAGTCTTAACAACGAGTATTCAATTCAATGCTGCATCTTCAAGCGATCACCTGTGTTGCGATGAATACTCGATCGTGTTTTTCGAAACGAATCCAGTTGGCATGAATGTAATTTGAGCAAGGTGGCACTTCAAATGTTAGAACGACACGAGAGTGATCTAGGCAGACCACATCCTGCAACATGAATATCTGATCACATGGGAAGGTACGTGCAGTAGACGAATTCTTTGAATGGTTCGATTCCAGAAATCTGTGGGGATTCTTAGTGAAACTGGAGGATAAGCACGAATCATAACTATCCGTGCCGTCGAGTCCTACAACTGGTTTGTCAAGGAAGGAACATCTGGTAAGGCAAAGACAATGTCGCTGTAAGCTTCAGTTATCACCTAACATACTGCTCTTCCACTTAATCATGACCTTTGAGGGGATTGTGGACACTGCCTGGGAGAAATCGTTACATTTACACCGCTCAACCAGTGTGAGTTTGTGAAAGGCTGGCACGGATGTCGCATGCGGTTCGGTTTGTTACAGTGCGGTCGATGCCTGCTTCAACTGGATTAGAATAATGTATCCGGGAGTAAGAAAACGTGAAAAGGGGTTCGGCAAGGGGATACCATATTCCCGAAGCCCTTCAGCGCCACCCTCGAAAACGCCAAAATGGAAAGACATGGGAGTGAAGGTCGATGGCCGGAAACTACACCATCTCCGCGTCGCTGACAACATCGTGCTCATAACACCGAGCATCAGTCAGGCGGAGCGAGTGCTGGCCGACTTCGGTGGTGTATGTGGGAACGTTGGACTGCAGTTGAATCTTACGAAGACGATGTTCATGAGGAACGGACACGTTTCTGATGCCCCATTCTCGCTCAACGGAAGAACACCTCCGAATGCTCCGGTTACGTTTAGATACCTGGGCGCGTCGCGCAGCGTGGAATCGAGTCATACGGAGCCGGTCATACGGAGGTGCTTTGTGGACGTCGAAGATCAGAGACGCTGTTGTATAAGCCAAGTCGTCGAAAATTAGGTGGGTTGGCACCCGCTGGACGAGGGCAGTCACCGATTGGATTCCAGGGGATGTCAAGAGAACACCAGGACGCCCACCAACGCGTTGGTTCTTCGTGAAAGCCCTAAACGACCGATATGACGCTCTTCGTGTCCCTCGAGTGAGGAGGATCCATTGGACCACTCTGGCACGCGACAGGGACGAATGGAGACGCTGCTGGCGCCCGCTCGAGCAAGTCGATGATCAACGGGACGACAGTTGATGCAGGTGATCTGGGAGTAAGCAGCGTTGCACCGTTTCAGTCGACATTTCACCA
Organism: Heligmosomoides polygyrus bakeri; assembly: GCA_947359475.1. Lineage (NCBI taxonomy): Eukaryota > Metazoa > Nematoda > Chromadorea > Rhabditida > Heligmosomidae > Heligmosomoides > Heligmosomoides polygyrus. The sequence continues at coordinate 11,251,241 of OX375868.1, forward strand.
CACTTCATCATAACTACGGCATACATGAAAAGTCTGAACTGCCGTCTCTTCTCTTTATTCCTGCGCTGTCGCCTCCTTTCTTTATGCGTACATATTCAGTTAGAACGAATCTTTAGCAGGCTCATCCTTGGACTTTGCCACATGAGCACGACGTTTTCCTGGCAAAAACTAATCGCGAAAATCTGTTTACAATCAGCATGGTGAAAAATAAAGTTGGGGAAGCATGGGTTGCGACTCATTTCGAGGAAAAGAGAGTAAATAGAATGCTGATTTCTGACTGTCGACACCCTCAACGTGGACAACGGAAGCCTAACACGTTACGGTGTTCAGCTATCTCGAATCTTTAATCATATGGAAATCTCTTCTGCGAGAGAACATCTGACTAACTGCAAGCGAAATTGCGACAAACCACTGGAGTTCTTCATGATCAGCAAACACGAATACCTTGCCGGATTGAGGCAAAAACCTACAAGTCCATCGTTATTCTGATTACTCGGCATGGTTCGAAGTGGTCGCCTAACAAAGAAAAACGAGCGGGCTTTTAATGCACACAAATGCAAATAGTCCTTTGGTGTCTTACAAGGAAAAGTTCTCAACTGAAGGTGGGCTTTTGCGATGCTATTTTGATAGGATGTAAGGCCGTGTGAGCGGAGTCCAGAACCACAGTTAGTTTTTGCTGAACGCTTCTTTAAAAACCTGAAAAGGAGATGGGAACCGTGTGCGCAACATTCATCAACCCCTACGACGCCCCACGAGATGTGCCTTGTTGGCGTAGTGGGTGGGAGTGTCCCCTCATAGGAGCACACCGGCGGGCCTTTGAGTTCGAGTACGCGTGGTGCCAACCTTTTTGCACATATTATTTTGTTGCTATTACGCTTTCTCATGATCACATAAGTCAATTTTAGACCATCAATGCTTACAACAAACCAAGGCCGTCTATTTGCGCATTCTTATGTGCTAGTTTTTCAACGATGCATATCTGCACCAGATCAATTCTCTGGAAATAAAAGGTGTTATTCCTCTTCCCTTTTATTCAAATGTTATGGTACTTCTGTGATCATAAGAAAGCGTAATAACAACAAACTAATATGTGCAAAAATGTCGACACCACGCGTACTCGAACTCAAAGGCCTGCCGGTGTGCTCCTATGAGGCGGCACTCCCACCCACTACTCCAACGAGGCACATTTCGTGGGGTGTCCTAGGGGTTGATGAGTGTTCCACACACGTTTCACATCTCTTTCTCAGATCTTTAAAAAAGCGTTCACTAACTAACTGTAGTTCTGGACTCCGCTCACAGGGCCCTACATCCTAACAAAATAGCATCGCAAAAACCCACATGGAGTTGGGAACCTTCCCTTGTTAGCCTCTTAAGTCACGTTGCAAGGTTGACGTTCAAGAGATAAGGGGACTCGTTTCTACTGTTAGGGAAACGCAGGAGGCTCCAACTTCAATAATATGAGCAATTTTATACGGCGTATGCAGGTGTTGTGCATTGCCTCCATATTGCAGGTGACCACGAGAGAACTGGAAAAATGGTATACTGACCATCCTATCGAAGATGTGCGTGGCGCTCCTTCAGCACACAACAACCCAAAAGACCGAACCAATGGAGAGGACATACCAAAAAGGCCGACCCTTCTTTAACACAAGCACAACTCCAGGAACGAAGGTATTGCATTTGCGGGATATTGCGGCCTTTCGCAAGAGCCCTCTTTCCACGTAAAACAAGAAGATTTTGTGGAATGGACTAGGCATGACACAGATCAATTACGCTGATCCGAATTGTGGTGCTAGGTTTGGAATTTACAGGTCCTTTTATTCTTGCATACGGATCACTATAATTCACTTACCAGAAAGCGATTTTTGTCCTTGTTCTTCTCAAATTCTTCAAATTTATACAGAGGATCAGGAGCACGATAGCTGGCGAGCTGTGTATTGTAAAGCTTTTTTATTCCAGCCACGCCTGTAATTTCGAAGTGAAGCGCTGCTTGCTCAGTGCCCTAGTGCCCATACGGCGGAGTGGCGTTCTACCCCCCGCCCTTTAAACAGAGGCGTGGCAAATGTCTGCGTCTCCACTATCTCGTAAGGCGCCTTTTATACTCGCGCCGCCACGCGGCGCGGCATGATGGCTGACATAGCTATCGATTTTTCGCGCCGCCCGGCGGCGCCGCATCGTTTTCATACTCCGCCGCCTCAAAACACCACATTTGACGGAATTTCGGGTTACGGTATTCGGCGAATCGCGCCGCTGGAGGGAAGGGCGCGGCGCGGCGCGATCAGCTGCGGCTGGCTCGATGTGGAGTGGGAGATTTCACCACCGAGATGAGTCATTTTGTACGAACTTCGACTAGGGAGGTTCATAGGGGTGCTGATTACGAATCTATCATCCGTTTTGCGTGTTACGCTGAAGTTTGGGCGGAATCGGCAACTATGTCCTTAGTCACCCGTACATGGCGTAACCTAGGAAGGCAGTGGAGATCTGTAGACATTCCCGAAGTTTTAGCTACAACGCTAAAGATATGTTTAGTGCACAATGATCCCGGAATGGCTATATGAGAAAGAATCCTGAGTGATTATCGACAATGAGTACCTTCCAACAGTTTTACTTTTGAACCCGCACAAGTTGCAAAATAAAGTGTCGTTTAGTGCCGTTTGCATTGCAGGGGACTCATCAATACCACATTCACCAGTTTCAACTGTAGGTTGGGCAGACGACTTTGACTTCAGTCTTAAGAGAGGATTTGTTACTCTCCACAGAAATCCTACCACTAACATTGGCAAGATGCGTTCCGCTGATCAGCCAGACGAATCCTTTCTGTTTTGGTTCTCCATTGACTCACGGACCGTCTTCTCCGTCATCCGTCACGGTGCTCGAACCATAGTGAGCAGAAGCTTGTAGCCTCGCGTCACTGACGCTCACCCTTTCTAACTGCATGCGCGCAGCGGCGCGTCAAATTGGTAGAATGCTTGTCCCCCATTCCGATCCGAATCAACCAAAAATCTGGGGTCCGCAAAATCGCCTTATACAAAAATCCGGGATCTGCCAAAATAGCGTCATCCGAATCATTCAATTATCCGAAATTTTTCGATCGGATCAATGTATACTGCACAGGCTTCACCCTTTCAATTACAGGGTGGCTCCTGATTATTCGCGCGTAGTTTATTACTAATAATTTCAACAAAAAACAACAGTTATACAATCTGATACAACTTCTGTTTAGAGCAATGCCTAACAATCATTCACTCGAGAAGATGTTCGAAATGAGCTCCTTTTCCAGCAATACAGGCCTTCAGTCTCTTCTCCATCGACATCACTGTGGGCCGCAGGAGGGTGGCGTCGATATCGACCCACGCCTTTTGAAGTGAAGCTTTGAGAGCGTTCAAACTTTGGTGACCCTTCGAGACCTTTTGGTGCAAGTAGCCCCACACAGCGAAATCCATCGGATTCATATCAGGCGAGTTAGGTGGCCAGAAGTCCTTCGTCCAGTAGCCAGGGAAATGACTCTCGCAGAATGCCAGTGTGGAACTCGCAGAATGAGCAGGTGCCCAGTCCTTTTCCCGCATTGACCACGGACAAAATTTTCAGCAACCCAGGGGAGAAGAACATCGCACAGGACCTTTCCTTGGCAGACTTCAGCGTTGATTTTCACTGAACGGCCGACGAAAACTAGAGGTGTCTTCTTGTCCAGGGTAATGGCAGCCCATACCATTACAGATTTCGAAAAAAGAGTACTGTTGAGAACACGACGTTGAGAAGACCTGTTTCTGGATGGAAGCAGCAACAGACGCTGATTCTGTGAGTTGAGTGCCACTTCAATGGTAAAAATCTTCTCGTCCGTCCAGATGACGTTTTACAAGCGGCCCTGCTGGATCTCCTTTAGCGGCGACTTGGGTTTTTCCAATCTAATCTGCATGGCAGCTTCCGTAAGGGCTTGTCCGCGATAAATACGATAACTGCGAAGCCCAAGATCCTGTTTGACGATCTCTTATATTGGTCTGGAAACCCCAAGTCTACGGCCATCCGATTCATGCTACAATACCGCTCGCGCCGCACGGTCAAAAGTGGGCGAAAAAACGCCAACATAGCGTCGCAAAGCGTCGCACGCTCATAACTCCTTCAGATTTAGGTTTCTTGAGTAAAGGTTGGTACCATTCGATTCGCCTCTTCGAGATCTACACAAACATGTGTAATACTTTACCGGAACACCCGTATTTTCGCCGTGGGTGGTCCAAAATTGACTGGACGGGCGATTAGAGCAGCTTATTTCCCAGGATATGCGTGCTTTCGGAGTATCTCCAAGATGGCGTACGTCGCCAGTGCTCTGTCATGCCAGGAATGCCCCGAGAGTGCGCCGTGCACAATGCACACAGAACCTAACCTATCAATCGAGTGGGAGAGCGCATGCCCCCTGCGCTTCTATCTTCTCTCACTGGGAACTGCGACGTTTTCAAGACTATTTCGAGAATGTTATCAGAAATTCCCCGCCACCCCACTCAGGATTAGCTCCAATCTGTCCCAGGGAAACTTTGGTGTGCGCCGTGAACAATGCATACAGAATCGAACCTTTCAATCGGGGGGGGGGAGAGCTTGTAGACTGAGCGTTTGGGGTGTTTTATAAGAAATTTCTTGCCGCCCTACTCAGGAATTGCTCCAAGGCTGTCCAGCGAGCCTTTGGAGTGCGCCATGAACAATGCATACAGAATCGAACCTTTCAATCGAGGGGGGGGGGGGCGACCGCTCGCAAATTGCACGCGCGGGCGTCTTTGGAGCACAATAGCTCTGTTAAGTTGGAACCTTTCAGGTTGCAGCTTGCAGGTCTTGTAGGCAGTCTAACGGTCTGCTAGCACGCCAAAGCAGAATGGTTTAGCATAGGAGGGAGCAATGTTATAGGGGTGCGAAGATGCAGGTGAGGCTTGTGTGAAGCATTTTTTTTCCGATTTCCGTGGATCACTGTGAGAAGACGCCACAAGCTAACGGCTTTAAAATGCGTACGCGAACAGAGCGCTTAAGGTACTTTACGACGATGTGCTCGTAGCTCCTCAGCTGCCCAAACTGCCTTAGCCTCAGCTGCCGTTTTAGAGTGGCGAAACCTAGCGGTTAGAGTTTCTTGCGCTCCTACTCGCCCAGACTTGAGTCTTCGAAACTCGCTATGGCACCGTTCCGTTCAGCATGGAAAACGCTATCGAACGGCATCAATTTCGACCGATTTTGGTAACATCAATTTTTGACTGTTTCGCATCGAGGACGAGGCCGCGGCGGAAGGACGACGATGACGTCATCGAAAAATCGATGTCTTCGAGTTGGGCCACGCTTGATACCATTCGATAGAGCTTTTCATGCTGAATTGAATGGTGTTATTGAGAGTAGGAAAAACTTTAATGCGTGCAATTTAGCACAACAACAGTCGATGTTCTCCTCGCTCTTAATTGCCCGCATTAAAGTTTTTCCTACTCTCATTAACACCATTCAATTCAGCATGAAAAGCTCTATCGAATGGTATCAAGCGTGGCCCAACTCGAGACATCGATTTTTCGATGACGTCA